>AWWV01013901.1:0-46123 GCA_001974805.1 Corchorus capsularis | reverse complement strand
TGAATGGCCATGCTACACGTTTTTTTTGGCTAGACAACTGGATGCCAGAAAGCCCTTTATTACGGTATGCTATGCGGCCTATATCTGAAGCTGAAGCTGAGCTTTCCGTTGCATCTTATTGTGATGAGTTTGGAGGATGGCACTGGGATGCTTTATCTGAGGTTCTTCCTCCCGATATTGTGCTTAGAATTTCGGCTATTTGGATCAATACTAGTGACGAAAGGGAGGATCCATGGTGCTGGAAGTTGGAGGGTGATGGTTTTTTTTCAACAAGTTCAGCCTATAGGATTCAACTATCCCCTAATCCACCTTCTTCTTTACCTTGGCATAAGGTATGGTCACTCTCTTGTCCTAACAAAATTAAAGTGTTCTTATGGCGAGCTCTACATAGTTCTCTTCCTACAGCTTCTTTTCTGCATCGGAGACATGTTGCCTCTCATTCTACTTGCTTTCGTTGCTCGCATATGGATGAAACTTTGTTGCATGCTTTACGTGACTGTCCTGTTTCCAAAGGTGTCTGGTTAATGTTGTATCCTGCTTTAGCTAATGGGAATTTCTTTTCCTTGGATGAAAAGGATTGGCTTCTTCTTAACTGTTCTAGTCCTATTCGACTATTTGATATGGATTGGGGAAATATTTTTCTGTATGGTGTTTGGTTTATATGGTACTGGCGGAACTGCACCTTGCATGATGGTGATTTTGTGTGGCCTGTAAATTGTGATCAGCATATTTTATCTAGAGCCAAGGAAGCTAGTGATGTTTTAAGATGTTTCAGCTTGAAATTGAAACATGAGTTGTTAATTTCATGGCAAAGGCCTGCTGCATCTTTTGTTAAGGTGAATGTGGATGGTAGTGCTAAAGGGAATCCGGGCCTTTCTGCAGCAGGTGGTTTGATTCGGGATATGCAAGCAAACTGGATTTGTGGGTTCACCTACAGAGTTGGGACTTCTTCCAGTCTGGTGGCGGAATTTTGGGCAATTTATCATGGTCTCTCTTTATGCTGGGAACGTGGATTTCGTAATGTTGAATTGGAATCAGATTCACTTCTTGCTGTGTCTAGAATCAAGGGTGTTGCTTCTGATTATAGTCCTCATCATCGTTTGTTGTATGCCATTAATGAATTGTTGAACCGTGACTGGACTTGCAGGATTAAACATATCTATAGAGAGGCAAATATGTGTGCAGATTGGTTAGCCACTCACCATGACGATTCGCAACCGGGACTTCATGTTCTTGACTCTCCACCTCCAGGACTTTTCTCAGTTCTCTCAACTGATGCCATGGGTTTAGTTTGGCCAAGAGCCATATGATGTAATTTGTTTTTTTTTCTTTTTTCCTTCATATAAAAAAAAAAAAGATCAACTTGGAATGAATTAGCACTTAGTGGGAAAGGATTTGCTAAGAACAAGACTTTGATCACATTTAGAGATTTGACATTATGCCAAAAAGCTTAGTTAGGTAGTAAAACTTCTCTCTTTTACCATTTTTAAAGAAAAACATATCTGAAACCTAAATTTGATATATATAACCTTAACATTATGATTAAAGTTTTCAATTTACCTACACCCGAGTTGTTAGCTCAACTGGTGAGTGTACCGTGTCCGGACCATAAGGTTCTGGGTTCAAATCTTACGGAATGTGAGTTTCGTTTATTTATTTGTTTGTTTGTTAGATAATTTGTTAAGTATGATATTTAAGGTAATTTATTAGTTTGGGTTGGATTCTGATTTAGATGTTTGGGCATATGATATTTAATCTGATTGTAATGATCCCATTTGCCCAAATCTTCATATAATTAATCTAATTAGTAATTAATGATCATGGACCCCGTAATAAAAGACAAATTGCAATATTTTTCTTATTTTTTTGGTGAACGCAATATTTTTCTTATTGCACTATTGAACAAATTGCAATATGCTTTGCGCTTTTGCCATTAAACTTTGCTTAGATGCTCCTCCTATTGCTGACAATTTCGGTGGGTAAGGAAATAATGAATGGCCTCGCACGATTCTTTAATGAAGGATGGGTAGGACTTTTTTTTCTTTTCTTTTCTTCTCTTTTTATAATGGTCATATTTGAAGTTACCTCATCCTTCATTAAAAACAATAACCCATTTGATACATATTTAATTGGTAGAGTGCATAATAAACTCTAAATAAACTTTACATCTAAATGTATTCTTTTCTATGCTCATCTAACTTTAATTATTCCTGTATAGACTATACTCAATAATTATTGTTTTAATTACTCTTTTTCAAAACAATATATTTAGATATTTAAAAGCAACAAATCAAAAGGCTTTAGTTTCAGTGTTTCACTTTCTCCTACTTGTTAGATTTAAAAAAAAAAATTACAATGAAATTACGGAAAAATTTCTTGAATGCAACCTAAACTAAGAAATTGGTTTAAATAAACTACTCACTTAAATCCAAGACTTCAAATCAAGTCACATTACACTTACTACCGTTACTAGTTGAGCTAACAACTCTAATACCCTACTTGTTAGAATTAGTCTCTATATACCATATATGCCCGAATCAGTTGTTGGCTATTTTTGAACATTATCTATGGATTGCAAAGGGAATTGAAATGTATTATATGAATATATGCCGGGTAGCAGCCTAGCAGGTGGCTAACTAGTAACTATACTCGGACTTTACAAGGTTGAACCTTGAAATTCAGATTGTGGCATTTCAACAAACATCTTAATTAGACAGAGAGCGCACTATATTTCTTTGGTTAAACTTTTAATTCAATTGTTATATTTATTTATTATGAGCAAAAATTTCCTCAATTTCTTGGTCATTTGGAAGTTTTTTTGGCTTGAAAACAATATAAATTATAAAGCCTGTTGTCCTAGACAGACAGGACAATTTTCTACCTTTGGAACTCTGAATTACTAATAAGAACAAGAACCAAAGAGACATAGCATTTGAGCACCTTTGTTTGAAGTATGTGCAAGCTTTTTTTGTTTTTAATTTTTGCTATAGATATACACTAATTAATTAGATTTATCGAGATGGACTCGGCAAACAACTAGGCATAGGGATGCTTCTCATATCCCTATCAAGATTCAAGCTCAAGGCCTTGTGAGTATACAGTTGTTTCACATTTGACTTTTGATCATGAAGTAACCTCACTAAACTCCTCTTGGCATTTGATCTAAACGGGCAATTCGATGACAAGAATCCATCCACCAAGTGTAAATATGCCTCCAAATCATGACAACACGCCACGTCAGCATTCGGCTTTAGATAAGGCGACATCTTAGTATCCACTCGTAGTTCTGTTCCGACATGTGTATATGCCCATGGATTGTTATTATCAATCACATCGAACACTTTAGCGAAACTTTCACTCTTTTGTTCTTGTTCTTGTTGTTCTGATGATCCTTCACCGGTGAACACTCCTGGAACTCTAGTGATCAAGTCTTGATTGTTCACAATCCGTAACACCTTGACATTTTTCTCGTTAAGTCGGTCCACGAATCCCTTGTTGCCAACTCGAGGCCCTCCGAAGGAAAATACGGCGACCGGAGGCACTTGAGGAGCACATGAACTTATTTCATCGGCAACTAATAAAGAAAGTGCCGCGCCAAGGCTATGCCCCGTGATTGTAATGCTAAGGTTCTCGCCTTTGTACTTCTCAATCAACCTTTTGACTTCTTCGACGACCGATTCAGCCAAGCTTGGCACGTGAGCCCCGGGTGTTTTGTGAAGGCTTAAGAATCCGCATTCAACCTTTTGGGTCGGGTCATCGGACTCGGGTATTGAAACCAATTGGGCTCGAAAGTTTTCAGCCCATTCCAAACACGTAGAGGTTCCGCGTAAAGCAATGACGATGTCTCTCCTTCCCATGCGCTGAATCTCCCTCCGGTCGTCACAAACCGCGACGAACCCGATCCAACTAGACCGTTGGGTCATCCAGCCGAGATTGGGCGCCACGTCATCGACCCATTTCGGCAAACCGACGGAGGAGGTGGCGTAAAGGCTCTTGGTTACCCTGTAAGACCTATCAGGCAACGCCACGTGTCTTGGTAACGGCGCCTCGTCGGCGGACATGGCGGGGTTCGAATGGAAACCGTGGTAAGCCGCTTGAACAAATTCACCGTACCTAACAACTTCTCGCCGTAGATTTTCATCGAGCGGGTCAAGCATCCCGGCCCAATCATTGCAACCGTGGTACTCTCTCCACCGAGAACCAAGGCTGTTCCTCGGTGAATATTCTATGGTTTTCGATAAAAGCCTTTGAAGTTTGTTTAAATGACGGGGAGACATCTCTTCGGCGGCTTTCATTTCCGGCCAAACTCTGGCAAGGTTAAGCCCTTCAAGCAAAGTCCTACCTTTGTTTTCGGTTGATCCATTGATGTTTTTACTTGGGGCCTTGATAACCGGTTCCGGGTCGGATTGGGTTGATTTTTGGAGGAGTTTTTCGAGGTTGGAAAGGTGTTTCCGAGTTAACTCAGTTGTTGAAGCTGCTGATGAACAAACGGGTTTTTGACAAGATGAACTGGATCTTGCTAATGGGTTTAATGGGGATTTCTGGAACTGGAAACTTGCTCGTCTGGCTTGCAAGATGTGCAAGTTTTGAGCGGGAAGAGTCGCGCTGATGCCGATCTGCATGGAGAAACAGGAAGAGGAAAACAGTTTGAGATTTGGAAGAAAGAGTCAAGAAGGCCCAAATGAGAGAGAGAGCGCTTGAAGTTGAACGCGAAGTGAAGACCAAGTGGGATTGAACAAAATGGCTGCTCATATTTATAGATCAAATTTTCCATCAAAATTCCAATGAATACCCCCACTTGAATTCATAATTACATTTAAAACCTTACAGTGTGATAATGGCAATATTGAAAATATGATATGAATTATGGGTTAATGGGTGTGACGGGGAAGAGATAGACAAAGATTGACCATTTCTGTTTTTCACCGTTGAGCTCTATCGGTTTCAAGAAAAGTCTGCGATTAATGAAAAAGAAGGATAACTTATTTTGGAGGTTGATTGACTGAAAAGTCCCTTGAGTAATTTGGCCTTTGTAATATTTAGTGAACGAATTTTCAAATTTCTAATTTGCCCTTTCCTATGTATTTTCTGGGTTTGTTTGTTGGACAAGATTTTTACTTTACTACCAATTTTTTTGGGTTTGACTTTCAAGGGAACCTTATTGTAGTGTACCATTCCGTGTACGGGTTATGAAGTCAAGGAAACAATGAATTTGAAATGTGAAGTGTGAACAATTTTTTTAGTTTTCTACCAACAAAACAAAACCTTACCATTCGATTGAGACATTGAGTTTACATGATAGGATTGCCAGTAAATATATGTATCCTGTAAATACATAATCAAATTTAAAGTTACCACCTTAAAGTTATCTTCTTAAAAGAAAGAAAACACAACATAAAACGTTCATAAAGCGTTGAAAACTCAAGTAATACGGAATCAAGATTACTATAACAAAATGAAGAGATTTGAAAAGAAACTCCCACAATATATAGTTATTTTTACAATTCAAAAAACTTAAACTCAAGACTTTATTTAAAATGACATTGAGTTTATTATATCGGATCCAACATGCATTGATAATTATTGCTAGTATATAAGCATGTGAAGACATTGACAAGTGACCTCAGAAGGTCAATTCGAATAAAACCATTTTAGAGAGGCTCATTTAAGAATTTCAATGTAAGTATATAGGAAATAGGAATGTAAGTGTATAATAAAGGGCTTATTGTTCAAAAAAGTTCTTGAACTTATATAAAACGGCAAAATAAACCCCTGAACTCTAATTGCAGCTAAATAAGCCTCTGAACTCTTTAAAAAGGCCAAATAAGCCATTTTCTGACGGCTAAATGCTGAAATAAGGACTAAACATTTCAAGGTTTTCTCAAATAAGAATCAAAATACACAATTTCAACAAATTAAAACACATATTTAGCAAATTTTTACAAATTAGAGAATCCTTGAATGAAAACCAATGCTTCTCATGCGTACACGTTAAATTTGATAGAACAATGATATTATCATGTTAATTAAAAATAAAACCCTATTAATCAAAATAAATTCATTAAACGTATTATATGATATAAAATTATCGTGTGCTTTTCAGTTTATATATATATATATATATATATATATATATCTCATACACTAGTATTAACTTATATTGTATTCAATTTGTAAAAAAATATTAAGTATGTATTCTAATTTGTTGAAATTGTGTATTTTGATCCTTATTTGAGAAAATCTTGAAAGGTTTAGTCCTTATCTTTGCATTTAGCCATTAGAAAAAGGGCTAATTTGGCCTTCTTTAAGAGTTTAGAGCTTATTTAGTTGTTCTGTATAAGTTCAGAGGTCTTTTTAAGTAATAAGCCTATAAGGCCCATAATGATGGTCCATACCTGTGTGTGTGTATATATATATATATATATATAGTCTTAATTTCATATATATGGTTTATGTTGAAGATTATGAATGAAGAAATATCTAGTTTTTTTCTCATTTTCAATTCAACAAAATTAAAGGTGGTCACCACATTAAAAATTAGAATGAAGCCGTATAACATATAGCATATCTATGAAGACTAAAACTTTTTCGTATTTCTCCATACTAATTCGGAAATCAAATTTCCCCCCCCCCCCCCCCCCACCCCCCACCACCACCACCACAATAATTCCAAACCGATCGATGATGGATTGTGAATTTGTGATAATTCCATTCTTGCATGAGTATAGTAGTGCTTGATATGTTTGAAATTGACATATTCTATGGTCTATCTTTTTTACTTTTGAAATTCAGTTAGAAAATTTCAAACTCTCCAAATTATACATGAAATCATCTAATTATTTTCATCATATTTTATTAACTCAAAAACATTAAAAGAAGTTAGGCTATTTGAAGAAAACGGATCAAACGGCAGGCTAGCTAGGATTTCCTCTCTACTCGGCTAGATGCAGTAAAAGATTGAATTCATTTTTGAATTAGGTTTCCTTGTTGAAACTTGAAATTGAAATTCCGGTCAAGCAGTCGTACGCTCTCAATGTTTGTCTAACTTTTGATTATTTTTTTTTTCTGCTATTCCGTAGATCGGTATCCTTTTTCGGCTACATATATATATACAGTATGTATTATACGTTGATTATATATATATTAACTATTAAAAGATTCAAAACTACTCATTAGATTAGACATATATAATAGATGTTAATTAATTTCAGGACATATATATTTTTCTGTTATTATATAATCTGGGTACTGTTTGATTGGTCAATATTAATTTGTGTTAGGAGAAATATTTTATACTATACTTTGCGAAGTTATGTGGGCATGTAATGTTGGTCCGGATTGGTGGTTGAATATTAGTTGAACTTTCATTGCTAAAAAAATGTGAAATATGTTTAAGATTATATATGAAGGTTCCTTCTCATTGCCATTTGTGATACCAAAAAGGTCAGGTAAACTAAAAAACACATAATAAAGTCATCAATTCCGAGTTTGGGTGCCATGCAAAATTTTTAAAATACAAAATTCATTAAAAAAACATATAGTATTACGTATGATAATTATATTAAGCAACACAATTGTGTTCTTCTGAAATTAAGACATGATCGTTGTTTTTTATGATGTTGCCGAGCTAGGGGTAGACGGTCAGTGACTAGTGAGAGTGATTTAAAATTAGTAAATTAATCAAATATATAACTATTAATGGCATTTTCATTGTGTTTTTTTTTATATATATATTTTGCATTAAAATCGTGCAACAAATTTTATTTAATGTAATACAAAAGGGGAATTGATGGGAAGGCTCACTATAAAATTTCAAAGGCCTTGTTGCTCAATGCTTGCTGGGTGCTAGATGTTTTAGGCCATTCAATTTGCACTACACTATTAGAGTTTAGAGTTGAAAACTTGAAAGCCATTTTTATAGTTGCTTAAATATTATGCTCCATATTCGTCTTATCGTCTCATGTTATATATTGGTGATCAAGCAATTGCAATTGGACTAATGCGAGAGGTTGGATCAAGTGGTAATCGACGTATGTTCCATTTCAAGTAGGTCTCATGTTCGAGACATTACGTATGTACGCAGTTGTCCTTGTTGGTAGACTCACCCACCAAAATCCAGGTGTGCGACACAGGTCAGATCTGAAGTCAGGACAAAATTCTAGATATCATATGGACCGATATCAGAAAAAAAAAAAGCAATTGCAATTGGGACACTGCATAATATCCGGAATTCTCTAACTTAATGCTTTCCAACACTATGTGCATATTAATTAGTGATCATCTTTCATAATCATTATTATTAATTTCTGGATTAATTGGAATAGTTCTTCGATTATCTTCATCTTCCTCTTCACCATCTTCCTCTTTTTCTTTTGCTAGGCGGCTTAATGTTTTGAATGAATTAATCATGGGAGAATTTAGGTCGTCTAAATTCGATTCATGGGAGTGAGGGGGACCATATAAAGTAATTACATATAAATTATTATAATTGGCATTAATCCTTATCCACTGCAGTTTGCACTCAATCTACGAATTTTCACATATAAATTAATTAATAAACGTGAAAAATGTACATAGGGCGTGAGATATATAATATAATGAAAAAGTTGAAACTAAATAGTAGTATATTCAATTTTCGGCCAAAAAAAATTCAACAAGATCATCTTTTTGTAACCGTCAAATATTGCTTTCATGCTTTTATCGCATGTTAGTTAGGCAGTTGAAAGTTTGAAACCTTTTTAAAGGCTTTTTGGTCCCTTTTTAACTCCATCGTGTCAAATTCTTCCACCCAATGAAACTATTTTTTTTGACATGGATACTTTACTTTCTACTATCTATATAGTACTCCTACTATATATAAAAACTTGATAATCATCAAATTGATGAGATATTGATATTTTGAACCCTACCACACATGTGTTTTTTTTTTTTTTTTTTTTAAAAAGGCAATTAAAAAGGGGTTCTTTTCATAATGGGATTGGCCTTTTCTCATGTGTCTTTATAGTTTCTCCACTATAGCTACTTGCAATATATATGCAGCAAGAATTTCCGATCAGCAACCAATAATAAATATAAAAGGAATCGATCGACCACTCTCGGGCACACTACTGAGGCGTGTTTATCTTTTTATCATCATTTCATTAATTTCATGTGTGGTTGCTACCAAATTAAAGCACTACAAGAAAGAACTATACTACTCAAGTGCTTTCTCATTATCAATTTACTTACTTTCTCCACTGACGAGACTCAAAAAGTTGCACTAAAGAACACGACACGGTTGAAAATTGAAATTTTAGGATTTTGGATTGATAAATTATTATGCACCACTTTATAAATACACTAGGATTCTAAAGTTTCTGCTCGATGCCAAAAGTTTCACAATCAATAATTAATGTTTTGTATGTATCATGTGCAACATACGATGAATTTAAAACGGCTTAATGCCTAAATTCTCCCTCTAAATTTGCACAAAACGGACTCCTCCTCCCTAAAATTTATTTTCTTTGCCTGATTGCTCCCCAACGTTACAAAAAAATGGACATGCATATGCTCATTGCCGTTAACAAAACCATTATCTCATATTGCTCTCATTAATTTCTGTAAGATAACAGTTTTGTTGACATAAAAGAGTATATGTCAATCTTTTTTGTAACACAATTAGACGAGAAAAAAAAAGTTTAGGGGATAAATTGTCCCTTTTGTGTAAAGTTTAAAGTTCAGAGGGGAATTTGGCCATTTAAACCAATTTAAAACATGTATATTGATCTCTGGATTAATCCTTTTTCCTCCCATGGGTGATTGGTTCTTCCTAATTGAAACTCTTCAACAAACAATATTTCCGAAAAGTAGCAGGTTTTAACTTTAAAGTCAAAATTAATTGATCAAATAATTAATTGAAGTCTTGGAGTCAAAAAATAATCAAACTCTGATCATCATGATCATGTCTCCTACACCATTTTCACATTCAACCATATATATATATGTGCAGTTTCTGCACATGTATTTCTCACTGTCACTGCATGTATAAGTCTTCTGCGAATCTCGCACTCCATTTTTTTCTACCAATAATATTATTTAATGCTATATTATTAAAGCATGCATTTCGTGTTCCTTTTTTTCACCCCGAATTTGTCCTTCAGTTTCTTAGCCAATCCCCAAGCAAATCCTGGATATTCTCTATTTATACTCAATAATGCTGCTTAAATATATATAATATATATATATATATATATTAAAAATTAAATAAATTAAACACATAATCCATGTGTTTTGATATATATTATAATTCTACTGAAAGATGTGTTTAAAGTGGATGATGAGGAAGTAAGCCAACAAGGAAAATGATCGAAGAATAGCTCCAAAATCATACCCATTAATTATTGGTACAGATTGCCACGAGGCTAATAGTTAGTATTTATATTTATAATAAATTGGGACACTGCTAGAATTATAATCAACGTGAGACAAGCATTACATTATTCGTTTAATTATTAAAACTTGAAAGCTTTTCAATTATAACAACCATGCATATAATACAAACGAAAATGTGGACCTAATTAAGAACCCTATCAATTAATTCAACGGGGCGACGATAATCTGGACACCGACCGACCACCGCGGACGAGGACGAGAAATAATGACGCGGCGTCGTCTTAAAATATATAAACGAGACATGACCCACACGAGACGCGCAGCAAAAAATTAACTACTATATATAAAAATTAAAAATTTGGAAAATGACTGCATGTGGATTAAAAAATGACCCCCCACGAGAAGCAGCCGTGGACTTTCTGTCTTAACTAAACTTTATTTGTTTGATATATAACAAATTAAATCAATTCGTAGATATTAAAAATAATAATAATAATTAAATAAAGTTAGAGTCAATGCCATATTGCCATGCTTCTTCGTAAAGAGAAAAAAAAAAAATTCCTTTGTGGTTAGTTTTGCATAAAAAATGAATACAGAGGGGGGTTTTAGTCAACTAGAAATGGAAGGTAAACTTCCAAAACTCGTGTGCAGACCGTGGCCCCTGGAATTTGATTGGAAAAGTAAAAAAGGAAATAAAAAATCAAATCAAATTAATATAAACAATTTTATACTGCCAGTGTCTAGGGAACATTAATGAATTGTTGATTTGAAGAACAAGTTACAAGTAAAGGGGAAAGGTATAGCACTTTGAATTGTAAATTGGTCTTGTGTACACATGACATGAGTTGAGTACTTGGAATCGATCCGCAATTAAGGACTTCAATTTTTCAAATCTATTGTTTCCTCGATGCTTTTAGCTGGTTTCTTAGTTCCTTCCTTCAACCAAAAGTGCACTATAGTATAAAGAAAGTAACCAACAACGATTGGTTTATTGCTTCAAAATGATTCGATGTCTGTAAATCTGAAGTAAGATCTTGAGTTTTAGTCTTGCAGATTAGAAAAAACTACCAATGAGAGAACTTTATCCCATATAATTATGAATCGTTATAACGGATATTATAAATATAGTCTATAACAAAAAAAAAAAAAACAAGGCTAGAGCCTAGAAATGAATTTTCTATATATATATATATATATCATCTTGTTTAACGTCATATGAACTATCATTTGAATTGTTAATTTAATTGGTAGGTAGGTGTACTGTACCTATACCATATGAAGTTCTGGATTCAAGTCACACTGCATGTAAAATGCATGTTAAGTGGACTTTGTATCTTTTTATGTAAACTTGGTGACAGTAGTTTGTGCTAGTAATTGACTAATTTCACATTGGATTGTTAAAGAAATATATATATATATATATATATATATTTAAAAGGCTACATTATAATTCTACAAAGGAGTTTGTCCATGAAGGCCACTTAACTCTATAGCAAGCCTTTAAATATCTGTGCCCATGAAAAGCTTAATGGGCCACAAGAATGTTTGTTTTGGATCCCTGGGCCCAATAAGTGACTTCTTGTTGGCATTTAAACGGCTACAATTAATTAACTACAAAAAAATTAAAGCATAGAAAATGCCAAAAAAAAAAAAAAGGTTTGTAATTTTTCCGTTGAACGGTAACAAAACAAGTAACAACCGACTTACGTTTTTTTTCCTTGCTACTTTGATTCTTTCCTCCCCTCCATCCCTCCCGCTCGTGGCTCCAGCTACTGTTCAGAAACCGCCAATTCTTAATTAACCGGCGAATTTTCCGATCTGTCCAGACATTCAATTCATCATCCTGGTAATAATTTTTTTTTTTTTTTAAAAAAAAGAAGTTTTTGTACCGCTTTATCCTCGCGGAATATATGTAATAATTTCATCGATTTCTGTTGAAGAAATTTTGGCAGTTGTCTACATTTAAATTTCGACACTAGTTTTACTATTCCTTTACTTTAAACATTCTCTAGGGTGTTATGGCGGTTTAATTCTTCTGTTTTCTGAATCATGAAATTGGTTTCCATGCTATGCTTTTTAGAATTTCCTATCAATTTCAACTTCAGGAAGAAAAAGGCTTATGAGTTTCATGACAAATTAGGGTTTGCATTATTGGCCTTTTTATTTCGAAGAATTATAATGTTGAATTCATGAATGCTATGATGATTGAAGAGTAACGGTTAGATATCTTTACTTGTTGACTTTTCCATTTAACTTCAGATGTGCAAGAGACTTTATAGGTCAAGTAGTACATAGTGTCTGGTTTCTTGCTCAATGCTGATATGAACTTTCAAGTTTCATCAGAAACCTCGTGAATAAACCTTTTTAATACTTGAGGCATGCTAAAGAGCAGCTGAATTTTGCCACTGGGGGGTTAAACAAGCCATGTTTAGTGAAGGCTTTGCAGCAACATTCTCATTATATTTCGCGTTGCTCTGTGATTGTCTCCATCGTTTTTTATTTGGTATATATAAATTGAATGAAAAATGTTTCTGCCTATTTGGTTGTTTGACTGATCAAGGCCTTCATGTCCTTAGAAGTTCCCAAAGATTACATATCTTTCACTGCTCTCCCTTTGTAGGATGAGAAGTGTATATAGTGTGAGTGCTTGTTTTGATGTTTTCTCTTCTTACAATGGTGATGCAGATTGCAGATTCGTGGGGCGTGGTTGTAATTTTTTGGATTGCACGTCATGTGCCGTCAAAACTCTTGCTTGTACATGTCTACAGAAGAGTCAGATACAGCTATAGAGAATCTATTAATATATTGCAAGCCTGTAGAGCTGTACAATATTCTTCATCGCCGTGCTTTAGACAATGTAACATATGATTTCTTTCTGATCATACATCTCTATATTTGATCCATTTTAGACTAGGAAATCTAGTTTCGATTCTTGTTTTTCACTCTTTTATTTATTTATCTTTTTTTAAATCAAACAGAACCTACTTGTTATGCTGTCTGTATTGTCTTGCTCAGGTTTTTCATTTTTTAGGTCAAATACATTCTGTAGTTGTTTTTTTTCCCCTGCAATAAGCCACGTAACTGCATAACTTTATTCTTGGAGATCTGAAGTAGTGTAATGCCTCAAAGCATACATGCTACTGATTTAACCTGATGGGAAAAACATTATCTGTATTGTTCTACTTTCTAATCAAAGCTCATTTGCTGCTTCAGCCTTCATTTCTTCGAAGATGTCTGAAATACAAAATACATGCAAGGCGTAAAAGGAGGTATGAACTTCCTTTGTTATATCCATTTAGAAGTCAGAAGTAACACTATGGGTTTTAATTTTCTTTCCATATAAAGCATGTCATTACTGTACATATCAATTTTGTGGTGGTGACCATCTGCCCCAACTTACTCCTTCCGGACAACCTTTATGTGTGTATGTATATACACACACAATAATCACAGTATGTGGATATCCTTTATCCCGTATCCCTTATTATGTTGCTAACATGCCTAGGATTTGTATTTTTAGGTTAAGGGCTGGGATTGTAATTTTCAACTATAAGGATTATGGAAATATGCTACAAAAGACTGAAGGTATCATGAACTTCTTCATTCTTACAGAATTTTGCATGATACATCATATTTACTTGACCTTTATGAGGTAAAATTGATTCTTTGAGCTCTAATTGCTACTTTCTCTTTTTAATTTGCAGTAACTGAGGATTTCTCTTGTCCTTTTTGCTTGATGCAATGTGCAAGTTTTAAGGTTGATGTTTATCCGTTGTCTTCACTTATCTTTGGTGCTTCATCTATAACTTTAATGGGTTAAGTTATGTTATATCAGATTTCAATTTATTTAAGAGAAGACAATAGGGAGGGGTGTTGGTTAAATTTCCTTGAATGTGTTAAAACAAACTCATTCTTACTGTCTTACATGTTTTAGCGTGATCTTCATCTTGTTTGAATTTTTTCCAATTTGTTGGATCCATACTCTTTTTTCTTTTCCTTTATTTTTTTGGCAATAGAAACTTATGTTCCCTAGTTGAGGCATTCTCTTGATAGTTTCAGCCTTTGGTACTATTTCTATTTTATGGAATGAAAAGCTGGTTTAATACTCAGTCAACCTTCATTGTTGTTCACAGGGTCTGCGATATCATTTGTGCTCATCACATGACTTATTCAACTTTGACTTCTGGGTTGGTAGCTAAAATTGTAAAGTCACTTGATACCCTATTGAGACTTTCTGGAAAGACTATTGAAATTCATTTATGTTGTAGGTAACAGAGGAGTACCAAGCGGTTAATGTCTCGGTGAAAATTGATTCATTGATATCTGAGGTAAAAAGTTTCCTTTCCATCCTAGAAGTACTTTAGTAGCTTCCTAGTTTATGTTTTCCTTCAAGATTCATGTTGAAGCTTAGAATGCAATAAGCAAGAGTATGGCTCCCATCAAAGTAGGATATATATTGTGATATTAAACATCATGGCAGAAGCAATGAATAGCTGTTGGCTTGGGTGACATGTTTTTCACAAATTAACAATGGTTGAATAATGAAAATATATGCATATGATAGTATATATGTTGTGACTTTTTTTAGTTAATGGATAGTAACTAGGTTTGTAGCTTTCCCCTATTTTCCATTTTAAAGCATGATGCCCTTCTTCTCAAACTTTAATACCCTGCCAAATTGTCCTTATTACAGACTGTGGCAAGTGGAGTTGACCCACGAGTAGAAACTTTCTGCTTCTGGTATGGTATATTGTTTTGGGTTACATCTTGCTCCTTACAACTGCTATTAAACCTGCTTGTTGTTAATAAACACTGGTAGTTGAATGGTTAAATGAATTGCGTGTGCAGCTCAAAGCCTCGGAGACGTAGGCCGAAAAACCCTCTTCAGAGTGAGAAAAATGTCAGTGTACAATTTTTGGAGATGGACTCCCCGAAAATGGCCAGTGAAAGCTGGCAGGAGAAGAATGATGGTAAATTTTCCAGTAGCTTCTATTATATCCTTCATCTTTATTCTACATTTAATGCCTCAGTCTTAGATAGTCTGGTATAAGTGTGAATGCTTTACATCTTGAAATCACCAACATCATTATGTAACGTAAAGTACAAAATACTTGAAAAATGACTCAATAGTTACCTTTCTTTGAAGGTGAGAGGGCTTCCAAGTCAATTCCTATCGAGAAAGATTTGCAAAATGGATGGCATGGTGGGGAAAACTTTGGCCCTGATTATACTAGTGCAACAGAGTGTCTTGCACGAGTTGCAACTAGTTGCAATGGTCCAGGAGTTTCAATTGCAATGGCTCATTCTCCTGTGGACCCTGACTGTATTAAATCATTTTCTGGAAGTGATACAGCTGTTCCTCCTGCGAAAACAAGGAAAATAATGGCAGAACGATCTGAACCTAGGAAGTATGTTTTCCAAGACAATGTTTTTCCCAGTCGATTCCTTTCTTTCTTATGAGGCCTTTTGATTTTAAAATCTCTCCCTTGTGTCAATCGCATCACTCAATATGCCTTTTCTTGTCTTTATTTATTTATTTATTTATTTTTCTTTTCCTTAGGTTGTGTTCGCTAATAGCCACTGTCATCTTATCAGAATTTTCTGTTTTTACTTCTAACTTTTCAAATGTTAATGCTCTGACAGCCGCATGCTCCTGGTGAAGCGCCAATTCTTTCACTCACACCGAGTTCAGGTGACTGGTTTTAGCTGTATCTCAGGCTGGTCATGAAAAGAACCAATACTTTTCTGCATATGGATGTGGGGAAATGAAAATTTTGAAAAGAAAACCAATTACATAATAAATTACATAATAAATTACTTACAAAATGCATATAGACACCCAATAGCTGGGCCCTATATATAATTTGTTACCCTGTATACTAACATGCCTCCCATTGTTTTAATTGAAGCCAATGGCGATAGACCAAGTAATGTCTGATAGAGACAGTGAAGATGAAGTTGATGATGACATTGCAGATCTTGAAGATCGCAGGGTATGATTTTAAATTTTGCATCTATTTCTTTCCCTCGTTTCCCAATTGCCTCATTGCAAGAATAATATATATAGGTTAGAGTCATAGTAACTGGTGAGTAAGCTAGCGTTTGATATTTTAGGTTATAAATCATGAGATGTCAGAGGAAAGTAAGATAAAATAGATACTCTCATGTTGCGGTCAAACGATCAGTTCTCTCCATGTGTTTCAAGTTCAACTAGTATTAGTTTTGGTCGGTTTTCTGGAACGTTGAGAAATATTTGTTGATGATGAGGTGTATTCTGTTTGGTTGGAATTGATAAGATGTTCTAGCCCAAGTGTCATACTTGATAACCTTTCTTATTACTTAATTCGGGCAACTGAGAGGATAACACAACACCAATATGTGACAGATGCTTGATGATTTTGTCGATGTTAGCAAAGATGAGAAGCAGCTTATGCATCTATGGAACTCGTTTGTTAGAAAGCAAAGGTAGTCTGTTCTATCCTTTTCTTCTTCCCTATAGAGTCATAATACCTGATAAGAAGATTCTAGTACTTTAGCGGGAACAACTTAATACTGGTTCCATTTAGTCTTGTTTGGTGATAAAAGGTCTCTCTTGACTCCTTTGACAGGGTTCTGGCTGATGGTCACGTTGCTTGGGCATGTGAGGCTTTCTCAAAACTCCATGGGCAGGAGTTGATCAAATCACCTGCTCTCTTTTGGTAATGTTCTTGAAGACATTTTGCCCACTTCTCATGTTCATGTCTTTGATATCTGTAATTAAAATGTCACATATTTTCCGGCTCTCAGGTGTTGGAGGTTATTCATGGTCAAACTTTGGAATCACGGTCTTCTTGATGCTTGCACAATGAACAACTGTAACATGATACTTGAAAGATGCCAAAATGAGGGATCAGAAGCAAAGGAAAACTGAAATTAAAATGATTATACACAAGCTTTAACATTAGGGTTTATTAGTTTAATGTACCCCATCCCATTCATTGCCTTTCGATGTTCTTTTTATCACAAATTTGGCCAGAATTGGTGCTTAAATATTCTTTCTCGAGTTAACCAAAATGCTTCATTGTCATTGTTTAACTGAAACATTCATTCAATACTGGTACTGGCCTTAGATTCGCCCTTTTTTCTTTTTGGGATGAAGAAGTTTTAACTATTTTTGCTCTGTTTTCATTCAATATCATTAATCTTTATGCTAATTATCATTCTTCTAGTAGCCATTTTCTTTCTCTGGCTGGCTAAGTTTCATCTGTTTGTTGAAATCGATCATCTCCATGTTTCAAAAGTATGGAGTTTATTAAATTCAAAAATAAAACTAATATTGAAGCATTCATGAACTAACTGGTTTCATTGAACTAAAATTTTTGCAGTACCAAACCCAACTGACTAAAAGAAAAACTATACACAAAAGATTTAAATTGTTTCACCATTCTGATTTCTGACCACAAAGAAAGGAAAAAAAGAAAAACAGAAATTAACATCTACAGGGGGCTAAAATACAATTGATACAAACAATTATAACATTTCTGTGTTTTAATTACACAGCATTCAAGTTCATGGAATCTCAATTGGTGCCTGAACGGAATGCCCCAAGTTAAGATCAGGAACCCTGGCCAAGTTCTTGTGCAGTCTCACCACTGAAGTATAAAACGTTACAGTGTTGTAGCGGGTGAGCTCCTGCTGTACTTGATCCACATCCCTGCAAGTTCTTCCACCGCAGGAATCACCAGCTTCTCCACTTGAAAAAATGCTCATATTCTGGTAAATCACTGATCTGATATTATTGTAACAGGATGCTGCTAATTTTAGATTGATGAAGAAATAGCCAAGTTAAGCCCTCAGGCCTCACCAAACTAAACATCATGATTAGGATTAATGCTGAAAAAAACATGGGCGAGTTTTGATGAATTTGGAGGGGAGATTTAAAGCCAAAGAAATAGCAGAGTTTGAAGAATTCATAATTGGCAAGCATATATATTTTATTCCTTCTGTATCTTTTCTTGTCTGGATTCTCTGGATTTGCCTGTTCTTCCCAAAATGGAACCGACAGGGTCTGATCTTCTTTGGTAAAACAGCTGATAGGATTCTAATTTTCAGTTAAATATTAAAAAGAATAAAATAAAAGGATATGATCTGTCCATTTTCTGCAATATAAGACAGTTCATATATGATACATGGTATCTGGACTGGCAGTAGCCAATTAGCTAATGACTAAGTTTGGAAAGATGAAGAACTAGGAAAGAGACAGTAATTTGTCAGCTAATCTTTTCCTAAATACCAGACAAGGATGAAGCACAAAGATTGTGACAGTCAAAATAATTGCTGGAATTCTTTTATTTATCTTATAAAATCTGAATCTACTAAGATGCTAAAAATGGGTTAAATGGACAAAAATCTCAATTGGAGATTCAACTTCTTTCTTTTTATTTTTCCGATAGTCATATTAGTCTCCAACTAAGAATTATACTAATATTAGACGCCTCTCGTCAAATGAAATGAGTTTTTTAATCACCTAGTGGAGTGATTCTCATTGGTTTCAAGCTATATGTTTCAACACCCAAGAAAATCTGAGGGTTAGATAGGTCCTTTGTCATAAGCAAGACAATACACTACTTAATATAAAATAATCAAGAATTACTAATAATACGAAACAATTGCAAAATCGACTTTGAGCTCCATTCATGGCACCTATTTTATCCATTAACAATACTTGAACCGGAAACCTTACTAGAAAGATAGAAACTCTACCTTTAGTATCCTGTTCACATGTCAAACTAACAAATACAAGAAACTTTTGCAGGCTAAACTGAGACTACAAATAAAATACAGTCTACAGATACTGAAAACATTTGAAATATATATATTCTAATTAAATCCGAGACTACATATATAATATGTGCCAAAACATGAATTTTTATACTTATAAGAAACTAGAAATTGGAAATAAAACAAATATGTATAGTTAATTTAAGACTGTAAATTGTATTGTGAAACTCACTGCGGACGAAGGTGGAGCTCAGCCAAAATTAATTTGACTACTACTTTTCACTCTCTCTATCGAAAAGTATGTTTAATTTGACTAGGTAAAAAGATATGCAATTTCGGTTGAAATTGTTTTATTATTTCATGGTAAAAGCAAAATCAAAATTGCATTTTGCTGGAAAAGCATTGTCATTTACCAGCTGGTCCACTTTTGCTTACCATTTTCAGCTCTCTGTTCTGTCACAGAAGGGAAATTCCATGTGATATTTGAGTGGAAATCAAAATGAACATTAATCAATATCTAACTATGAAGTTTGCTGGGAGAATATTGCAGAGTAAAGCTAGTTTGAAGCTTAATAAGAGTCTAGATCGACCCAAGCTGTAATAATTACTTATTGTACATTTCTTACATTGAAACAATATATACAATACAAATTCCCCTGTTTTGACAGTAGGCAGAAATGATTTTCATTTCTTCTAAGAAAATGAAATTACAAAATATTTTGGGTAGTTCTTCTAAGTACCCCATATTTCTAAAAGAAAAAAATTTGGGTCTTCAAAGATTGATTGTCTTTTATTTCAGTTTCCTTACAGCAATTTCCAAGGTTCCTTCCAGTAACTTGAGGGACAGGAAGTCATTGAATGTGACCAGGGACAGTTATGTGGAACCAGATAGGTTATTCGTAGTTCAGAAATCTGAACTTGTCTGGTTTGTCAACAAGACAGATAGGTTGGATCAGGTGAATGCTCAAGATGCCATGAGAAGTGGCAGGATCGCTGCCAATGGAATGATCTCATGTGGGTGTTGTTCTCGTCTGTTTACAGTGGAAGGTTTTGCTGTTCATGCTGGCAGCAAAACAAAAACACCCTATAAGCACATGGTTTTAGCAGATGATCACAATAACCCTATGAGTATGGTTTGAATACCCTGTTCACCCTATAAGTTCAGAAATCTGAACTTGTCTGGTTTGTCGACAAGACAGATAAATTGGATCAACTAGAAGCAAAAGATGCCACAAGAAAAACTATGTTGGGCACCGGGCTACTTGGCTGCTTCTCCTAAACACCAAGTCCATACTGTCTCCCTTCAAGCATTGAAGAAAAACTATGGCTGCCCGAACCCCAATGACAACACTGACAGTTACCGAGGTCAAAGGCAGCCAAGAGGACGAACTTGGTCGGGTGATATTCTGGTAAGTCACTGATCTGATTTTGTTTGTAACATTGCTGTTGAATTTTGACAGATGGAATAGCCAAGTTAGGCCCTCAGGCTTCACTAGACTAAACTTCATGATGAGCATTGCTGAAATTATAGGAGAGTTCTGATGAATTTGAAGGGGGAGATTTATAGCCAAAGAATTGGCAACCATGTATATTATTGTTAGCTTAATTGACAGTGAGAAACAAGGAAATTTCAGAAAGAATAAAAGGTTGAAAATGAAGAAACAACACAAGAGAAGTTTAGTAAAACTCAAGAACTAAGTTTCTCTAAAGAAAGAGATAAAATCTGGAGGAAAGGAAGAGGAAGAGATGAAGCTATATATTCTCCTTAGCTCTCTCCTCTCTAATTTATTAATATAGTCATAATATTCAAATAAATAAAGACAGATGTCAAACATGCAAAACCTCATCACATGCAAGGCAACAAAAGTAAAATCTGGACCTATCAAATTGTTTTGAAAAGACAGAGCATAATGATAACATTCATAAACTTAAACTGTAAATAGTTTTTATATAATAAGTTAGCATGTTCTTCCAAAAATGGAACCGACGTGATTTGATCTCCTTTGGTACAATAGCTAAACGGATTCTAATTTTCAGTAAGTATTGAAAAAAATGGATATTCTTTCCATTTTCTGCTATATGACAGTTCATATATATCATATCGTATCAAAGGACAGCCAATCAACTCATAATTAAGTTTGGAAAGACAAAGCAAGAGGTCTACAAGACTTCCTATTCAATGCATCTTTGAATATGGAGACTTGAAAGGTAAACAGTAAAATAAAGGAGTTGAATAAAAATATTGCAGATCAGTATTAATTTGGGGGTGGGGTTCTTGAGTAGTCTTCATCATGAAGCTGAAGTGGTCAGTATAATTGAATGCGTCAACAAGGGCAATGGCATTAGGACGGACCTAAAAGATTAAATGAGATCAGAAATAGTACTTGATAACAGCTTCCTTTCAAGCTGAGCGGCATATTAACTAAATTGAAATATTAAAAACAAACCTGGGAATACAACGATCTCAGCTGTTCATTTGCTAGTGCACCTTGCTTGGGGGTAATACAGCCAGTGGAGACAAAATCACCAAGATGCTTGTGTACAAGATACAATGCATACACATTGCAGAGGATCTCCAACTGTCTCTTTACTCCCTTTCCTGGTATGTCTTGTTGCAATTTCTCGATGAACCTGAAAAAAGAAGATTCTTAGATTACTTTCAGAAAAGTAAAAGAAGCAGCTAAGGATAAGTAGATCCATGCATTAGTGTTCACATTCTGCAGCCAATTCCTTAAATATGACGTGATGATTTATGAGCATTGCCATATTTAATGGAAAGATATTGAAACCTGACTACTAGTATTAACCATTTTACCAATAAACTTGTCAAGGGAAAAATAACTGAAAAAATGAAAAATCATTGCTCCTCAATCAAGGTAGAAAGGACATACCCTCCTCAGGATTTGAAAATTTGCTAAGGCTTTGAGCACAGGCAACAGACATCCTAAGAGCCCTTGCTTCAAATGCCTCCATTATTACACTGGAGTTTAGCCAATCCTCAGCTGCAACCCAACAGACAGAAAGCAATCAGCTAACCCTACTCATAGACATTAAAATTTCCAAAGTAAATATAAGCTATAAACATGCTCAAGAGAAGAAAACATGTAAAAGATACCGCTTTGAACATCACAACTGCATTGCATGAGGTGCTCTGCTCGTCCCATATAGGCTGTTGTCCCACCAGCCTTCTTTCCAGACCCCAGCTGGGAAACGGTCTTCTTTAAAAACCTTGCAATGCTTCATTAATAAAGGCAGCCAAAATGCTTCATTGTCATTGTTTAACCGAAACATTCATTCAATACTGCTACTGGCCTTAGATTCGCCCTTTTTTCTTTTTGGGAGAAACAAGTTTTAACTATTTTTGCTCTGATATCATTCTTCTAGTAGCCATTTTCTTTCTCTGGCTGGCTAAGTTTCATCTGTTTGTTGAAATCGATCATCTCCATGTTTCAAAAGTATATGAAGTTTATTAAATTCAAAATAAAACCAATATTGAAGCATTGATGAGCTAACTGATTTCATTGAGCTAAAATTTTTGCAGTACCAAACCCAATTGACTAAAAGAAAAAACTATACAGGGGCTACAATACAGCTGATACAAACAACAACATTTCTGTGTTCTAACACAGCATAGAACACAGAATTCAGGTTCATGGAATCTCAATTGGTGCCTGAATGGAATGGCCCAAGTTAAGATCAGGAACCCTGGCCAAATTTTTCTGCAGTCTCACCACTGAAGTATAAAACGTTACGGTGTTGTAGCGGGTGAGCTCCTGCTTTGACTGCTCATCGCCAACAGGTGAGAAGCCAAACTTGTTGATCCACACCCCTGCAAGTTCTTCCACCGCAGGAATCACCAGCTTCTCCACTTGCAGACGGCGAAGAACCTGAACAAGATCAACCATATATATCATCAACAACATTAACAAATATTTCAAACATTTTCATGATTAAGCCAAATTTCTCTATTTGCTTACGGATTCGATGTGGTTCACCAAGTTGTGAGCCATCCTTTGACCCCTGTACTCTTCAGAGGTTGCTATGTATGGCATCTCGGCCAAGTTCTTGTCGTGTACCCTGGAAAACCATGAAATGAAGTTCAATGGGGATATTAATTGGCAATTGGCATGTTAAAAGGGCACATATATAAACATTACCTCACTGTTGCTGCACAGACAACTTCGTCATTCTTTTCCAGCACAGCAATGTAGAACCCACTGTAGTTGATTCTCGTCAGGTTTGACCTGAAAACAACACAACATAACAACTCAATCCCATGTTGTCGAAATGTCAGATTACAGATATGTTTGGTTCCTTCTAATCAACTTTTTTTCTTTTTTAAGAAAAAGTTGGGCATGCCACAAGCCTCAAGCTTCAGAGGGCTTACAATGGTACTTACAGATTACCCACCAACGAGGTTGAGGAACCATTGGCAAGACTCGAACCCCAAACCTTTCGAGTAGAGATATGAAGCCTTACCATTGGCCTTCTAATCAGCATTCAACAGTATATATGATATGATCAAAATTTGAGAAGTGGTTTAATTACCCGCAGCTGTAGACAATACTTTGAGCAATGCTTATATTTGTATGGCGGTCCACGCCTTAGTCTAAGACGAAACATTCACTCATCAGCCGCCACGCCACTGCAATTTTCGAGTTGCCCTGAACCCTGGTGTAGCCACCATCTTCTGAACCTGATTCCAGGGGCTTATCTGCACATTGGAGGAGAGTGAAGGAAACTCCATCTTGCAGATCAGTTTTTACTCCCAACATACCCTTCAATCCTTCATATATCTATATTTGCATAATAAACTTCAAGTTAGTCACACCAAAATTCCAACAAACTCATGGGGATCTAATATAGTTTTGAAATTGAGGACAATATTTATTTACCATTCTGCAACTGTTTCCACAGAACAAGGTGGTTGGAGCATTCATGTCCAACTCTTCTCCTCCACATTTGCTGTGGTCTGTAAATTAGTTTCAAAAACATAGATATATGGAATTAATTAAACTGGTAGCAACTATTGAAAATTGACAAAAATTAGAATCCATTTTCCTTCATAGATTTGGGTTAAAAAGTATACTTACAATGTTTCTCGCACTGTGTACACTTCGATAAAGCACCATTCCACCTGGCACAGTGTTTACATACACAGTATGGACAGTGCCATTCATTTTGTGGAATGTTCTGCAAAACCCAATTCCAAAAACATATAAGTAAGTAATCAGTAAAGTGATTAATGGAAATTAACCCAATTATTGGTTCTTAATCTTAATTACCTTTAAGTAAAGACACATGGGATGATAAGTAGAGGGGCAATTGTCGCAGCAAATCAGGTTACCTCCATCATCACAGATAATGCAAGCATCGTCATGTCGATCTGTTCCATATTCTGCAGGCATTATGTTCTTATAAGCACGCCTTTTCTTTTCTTCCCTATCTTCCCATGCTTCAATTTGGCATTGAAACAAGGTTTGAATAGGGTTATTATGATCATCTGCTAAAACCATGTGCTTATAAGGTGTTTTTGTTTTGCTGCCAGCATGAACAGCAAAACCTTCCACTGTAAACAGACTAGAACAACACCCACATGAGATCATTCCATTGGCAGCGATCCTGCCACTTCTCATGGCATCTTGAGCATTCACCTGATCCAACCTATCTGTCTTGTTGACAAACCAGACAAGTTCAGATTTTTGAACTATGAATAGGTTGATCAACCAAGACAGAATAGATTTCTTGGCCACTTCTTCTTGATAGACCACTTTCTTTTTCCCTCTGCGTTTCTTTATTCCTATTTCCTCGATGGAACGCTTCCCAGATGAGGATGTCCCAGCATTGTTGTTCTGGGTTGGCCTCCTTGCAGCTGGAGGCCTCTCAATTAACTCAATTTCATCCTCATCAAAATCAGATTCCACGTAACTTCCCTTGGTCACATTCAGTGACTTCCTGTCCCTCAAATTATAGGCCATGATCTTTTGAAACTTTGAAGATTGCTGTAAGGAAACTGAAATAAAAGACAATCAATATTTGTCTGGAAATAGCAACACTGAGAAACAACAAATCTTGCAAAATAAAGTATCAAATTCAAGTTTCTCTGTATCTCTCATATTATAATGCTTGATTTGTTTCCCATTTGATCAACTTTATCTTGGGGAGTTATTTTTCTTATGTTTCTTCATTATTGTGATATAATTAGCCTATGTTCATGAATAAATTAATTTCAGACATGTTTAGAAGAATAATAATGAGAAAATACAATAAAAGTATAGTATTAAACAGCTGACAATTTTCAGTTTTCAACTATGAAAAAACTGTATTAACGGTTTTGATGATTACGAATGGACTGTATGGCCCGGCCCATTTATTGAACACACTACACCAATAGTTGAATATATTTTTCTCAAAATCAAGCCAAACAAAGCCAAATGCAAAATCATTTCAAGACTATTAATATTTAACAAAAGAAACTAAGATCCGACTTGTTTGACTTGTGGTACCATAAAAAAAGAAACATTTGACTTGTACGCTAGATTCATGCAGATATGAGGCAACCCGACACACTAAAACCTCGATCTTTTTGGGATATTGTTATTATAATTAAAAAAAAATAAAAATTGGTATAAATAAAGGAGAACGAGGGAAAAACAATCTTTGCTCAAAATTCAATTGAACAACTTCAAGATGAAAATTAGCAAAATGGGCAAAAAAAAATCAGATAGATTATAGGCCATAATATAACTTTTGTTATGAAGTGGAAGAATTAGCAAAATATAAGCACTTTTTCCCTTTTAATTTCATTTTGGCTTGGAGGAACAACATCCATTGCTAGATCTACAATCAATTTTAGAGATATACATATTTAACACTTCAACCTTCACTCACTATTGATAACCCCCTTTTACTGCATGGTGAGTTCAACAAGTAAATAATAAATCCTATTTTAATTGCAAAAGAGTATCTACCTTCGATATCTTCGAGAAGAATCTTCGATCTGAATTCTGAAAACGTACGTGATTCCTTTCAAACGTAGATCTTCGATGATTGAGATAAATGATCTGCAACTAGTTCAAACAACTCAATTATAATTGCACTTGAAACATGCCAAAAACATATGTAGAAAATGAATCTTGATTAGATTTGATAAATCAAATATCAAAATATCTGAAGGGAGTTTTACCTCTATCGGAAAATTGATTTAGGGTTTGTAGGGTTGTTTTATAAGTCGGAACTATGTAACTACTTAGATTGTGAAAGGCAACACAATGCTACAACAAATGGTGCGATTATATGTTTCAGAGTGTTTTGAATCTACGAAGTGAGTAAGAAAGTTTTAAAGTTTTTCTTCTCTTCCCTAGTACTGTTTATAAGAGAATTCACCAGTTTCATCAAAAGTATCGCCGTTTATAAATATATGTGTAAATTTATTAAGAAAAAGGCAAAAATCTGACAAATTTAACGTTTTTCTCCTAATTTAGAATATAATTGAGAAAATTATAACTGGTATGGAAGTGAATTTAATTTTTTTTGGCTTTTCTTCTAAATATATGTTAACCAACAAATTTTCATCTGTTTAATTTTGAAATATGGTATCAGCCAGTTAGAGTTGATTCTGTATCCATGTACAGAATTATCAATAACTAAGTTGCTATATGATAAAATTCTATGTCTTGCAAAGTTTAAATTTCCCCATAAAAACCTTAATTTAATTGTACCTGGAAAATTGATTTAGGGTTTATTTTATAAATTTGAAATCTATAACTAATTAGATGGTGAGAGGAAACAAAGGCAACAATGCTATACATTGGATGTTGTAACTATATGTCTTACAGTATTTCAGTCTATAAAGTTGATTAAAAAATTTTAAAGGTGGTTTTTCTCTTTTAATATCATTTTCAAAAGAATTCATCAGTTTTATGGAAAGTATCATTGAAAAATTCATCGGATAAATAAATATAAAATTATTAGAATGAAAAAAAAATCAGATACATTGACCACTAATTCATGGTCGAAGAGAGAGTGAATTCTTTTTCCTTGAAAATTGTTACAACTTACAAAAAAATCACTATATAATTTGCTTCTTGTCCAAGAAAGAATGTTTGGTTACTTAACAACTTATTCGGAATTGAGGCCCTGAACTTTTGGCAATAGCTAAATAAATCTTTGAACTTCAATTTTGGCCAATTGCATCTTGAAAATCTAAATTTGGTCAGACAAGCCTTTTTTTTTTTTTTTGAAAAACACCCTAATGGAGTCGTTAGAAATGCCTCGTCATTAAGTCATGTTAACAAAAAAAGCCACATGGTTAAGAAAATTTATGTGCAAAAAAGGCCACATGTTTAGTCTTTTTTATTAATTGTGGCCAAAAAAAAGGTTAAGAAAATTTATGTGCAATGGGCACATCTAAACAATAAAAGACTATACAAATCCCATCTAATTAATAAAAAAGACTAAACACGTGGATCTTTTTAGCCGCATGGCATTTTTTTTTATCAACGTGGTAACCTAATTAGCATTATTAACGACTCTATTAGGGTGCCATCTAAAAGGGTGTATTTGGCCAAATTTTGGGTTTTCAATGGTGCAATTGACCAAAATTGAATTTCAATGACTTATTTGGCAGTTGGCAGAAAGTTCGGAGCCTAAATTTCCATTAAGCCTTTACTTAATTAGTCATTACTAGTTCATTAACAAATTCCGTACGATACTACGTCGTTTTGGTACTAAAACTGAAACTGTTTAAACAGCGGGAAGGCGCCAAGTAATTCCCGGGAAATTTAAACGTGAAAACGAAAAGTAATGGAGAAAGGAGAGCTGAAACCGCGCTCTGCACTGCTTCTACTCCAGAAAGAGAGAAGGGAGTTTTGATGGAGGATTTCAATTCTGAGGTATGAATAAATATTCTTTTCAACAATATCCAAAATTTCCCAATTTATTATAAAAATAAATTAAACACAGGGTGTTAAAAAAATTCATTTTTCTAACCCATTAATTGTTTATTTGTTATTGTTGCAGATTTTGGGTTCTTCATGCTCCTTCCCTTCTGGTTAGTATTCTCATCTCCAAAATTCGATTTTGAGTATTTTAAGATTTAGAAAATTGATAACTATTCTAATTGTCTTGGTTAAAATCAGAGCCTCCTGATATAAGGAACTGGTTTTCAAGTTACAAGTACGAATCTTTTGTTCTGGATACATGCGAAAATTTGGGTGGAATTGTTTCGGAAGAAACGGAAATCAACCGAGATGAGTTCGAAATTGGGGAGATTAACAGAGAAAAGATAGACAACTTTGATGGGTCTGGCGGAATTAGAAAGGCTGATGAACATGGGAAATTGAATTCCAATGAGGTATTTTTTTTTTCTTACTTCTATATTGCATTCTGGGAAATCTGGGTTTTGAATAAGTTATGAGAATTTAAGTTAGTATAGAGCTCAAATTTTGTTGTTATCTTTCAAGTTTTGATTTTCTGGGTTTTGGGTTGATTCAGGAATTTTCCCACTCCTCTCCAATCCTTTCTGGTATGTAATGTCGCCTTGTATTTTCCAGTTAAATTTGTTTAGTGGCTGTTAACTCTATGAAATGAATATGAGACTTGGAATGTTATAACAATACTTAACCAAGGAAAGATAGAATGTAGTAATTTGTTTATTCTTAATGTTGTTTCAGAGCCTCCTGATATTAGAAACTGGTTTTCCAGCTATGAGTATGAGTCTCCTTTGTTGGATACGAATGATGGTCTCCAAAGTTGTGTCCCCAGAGAAAGTGAATGTGAGAAAGATGAGCTTGCAATTGAAGAAAAAATCAAATTCACAGTTGAATTAGCAAATTTGGGTCAATTTAAAGAAACAAACAACGGCTGCAAACAGGAATTGGTCAAATGCAGCAGTTCTTCAGCAGAAAGGAAGAATGAATCAAGTACTCTCTTTTCTGGTTAGTATCATTGCAAAATTTCCTACAGTACTTTGTAGTTTAACTATCAAGTAAGCAATGTGAATACAGTAGTAATGTCTTTTTGTGTTTCTTCTGTCAGAACCTCCTGATATTGGAAAATGGTTCCCAGACTATGTTTATGAATCTCCTGTCTTGGATACAAGTGATGAACTTGGTGATGCTCTTTCTAAAGACAGGGAATCTAATGATGATAAATATGTTGTTGAAGAGAGCAAGAGAGAGGAACAAGAGAATTCCAACACAACAAGAAAAACCAGCCATAGTTATGAAGTGGTAGTTGGTAAGAAGTTGTGCTCAAATGAGTTGGGAAAATGTACCAGCTTCTTAATAAATGATGAGCAAGAAAATAGTAAGGTACATTTTGTATCTCCCTATGTGTTTCTTAGTTCTTCCTCTCATGTTTCAGTCAGCTTATTGCTTGTCAGATTAAAATCTTGTCCTAATTAAGGCCTTAAAAAAGGAATGGAATGAATTGATGACCTCAGTTCTCATCTTCTGTATAGATAAAATATGGTTATAAGACCCATATGTTTATTCATAGGGAAAGAGTATATTGCTCTTTTAATCTTGTGAATTTGGTATTACAGGATTTGTGTTCTGAGAAGATATTGGATTCAAGATTGGAAGTCAAACAAGTGCAAGGTAGCAGCATCAATACTGAGGAGGGAGTTGAGAACTCAGTCTTTAATGGTGAAGAGCATATCAGTAGAAATCCAGGCAAAAATGACAGAAAATCTTCAAAAGCCTCCATTGATAAGAAGGGTGGCATGGAAAAGAGTTCAGAAACTAAAGTCCAAACAGACAAAGTTGATCTTGAATCACATCATCATAATTGGCATGATCAGGTTAGTCCAGCTTCACAATCAATCCATGGAAGCAATAATAAAGAAAATGAAGCAAAAGATATTGCAGAAAATGGATTCATCACTACAAGGAAGAACAAGTTTACAAATACAAATGATGAGAATTCTCTCATAGGAAGGCAACAGAGTCTATTACAGTGTTCCACAAATAAAGGCGGTGAGAAGGATGGTGTTATAAAAAGAAAGGTGTTGGCAGAATCAACCAATGTTCAACACAATGAGGCAATGGAGATTACAGGAAAATGGCGTTGCCCTCAGAAAAGCAAGCCTTCCCGCGGCCCTCCATTGAAGCAGCTTCGACTTGAGCAATGGATTCAAAGGGCGTGACCCTTTCAAAAGGGCTCAAAATTTACAAAAATGTTGTTGCACTCTCATGCCAAGAAATCAAACATCCATTCCTGCATCATCTGCTTATGTCAATCTGAATTCAAAGTCTGATTCTGCAATTCTTTTTTTAATTAAGGCTAAATGTTCAAAAAAGGGTTTATCGTTTGCGAAAATGCTCAATTTAGAGTCTATGATTTAAAAAAGCTCAAATCGGGAGCATAAGTTACAAAATTGGTTCAATTAAGGGCTTCTGATCAATGTTAGGCCCTGATATGTACTCTTAGACCTATGAAATTGACGACGTCGACATACCTTTAATTGAGCCAATTTTGCAATGTTGCATCCTGAGTTGAATATATTTTCACGATAGATTCTAAATTGAGCATTTTCGTAAATATTGGATCCTTAAACAAGCAATTAGCCATTAAATAATAAGAAGTGATTTTTATGAAATCAGTATCATGAAACGGTGAGTTTAATCGCCATGACCGTTTCTTTGACCACTGAGTCACTCGAGTCAACTACTCACGTGTAGTATAAATATTCCCTTTGATTAAAAATAAGAAAAAAATAAAAAAGAAACTCTTCTCTTCCTCTCTCAATTCTCAAATTTTGAAACTCCTGCAAATTTTGCTCAGAATAAGAAAGGAAGCGAAGCAAGACAAATGGCGATGTTCACCGTACTAACAAGATCGCTGGGGCAACGCTGCGCCGAAAGATTGAAACCTTCAATCTTTCCTCACCGATTTCCTTCAAATAACTCACAGTTACAAACGCTCCGAACTCTGATTTTGGAACCGTCTTTATCTGAATCCGTCAAGCTCAACCGTCTTTCCGACACCGATTCCGGTATTCATTTTCCTTTTAAAGAAATTTTCTAGCTTTTTAGCTCTAGTTTCTGATCAATTTTGAGTACGATTACCAGGAATTATTGAGGTTAATTTGCATAGACCTGAAGCCAAGAATTCAATTTCGGTTGATATGGCAAGAGGCTTGCGCCATGCCTTCGAAGATATCGATAGAGATTCCTCTGCTCGCGTAGTTATGATCTCAAGCTCAGTTCCCAAGGTTTTCTGCGCTGGCGCTGATTTAAAGGTATTTGGCCTTTTCTTTACTTGCTATAGCCGTTACTTTTTTTTTTTGGATAAGTATTATAGCGGTTACTTTTATTTTCTTTTTTTTTTTTTGGGTTCACACTTTTATCTACTTCTTCATGTTGAAAGTCTATGAAGTGAAAAGCATTTGACTTTTTTAGAAACAGTGATGTGGAAATTTCCTGCTGTGAAATGATCTTGAAAGGGTTAAGCTTGTCTAAGACTCTAAAGATTTTAATCTTGTAGCTTACTTTGAGCTTTCAGGAACGAAAGAAGATGACTGCTTCTGAGGTTCATTCATATGTCAACTTCTTGCGATCCACTTTCACTATGATAGAGGTTAGTACTCAGTGAGCACTGAGCACTAACATGCTTTATGATGGCTGATTGTATTGATTTCACATTGAAACTGAAATTATATGAGCAATGTTAACATTTTCTCCATTAATTATATATTGCCACTACGGTTTCCTTAAGTAATGCTCTTAGAGCGGTGCTCATGGACTACCATTTGCTTAGTTCAGGAGCTCCCAATTCCTACTATTGCTGTTATTGAAGGTGCAGCATTGGGTGGAGGACTTGAAATGGCTCTGGCATGTGATCTTAGAATCTGTGGTAGATATATAACTTAATCATTTTGTATTTGCTTCTAAACGTGGTTACCCTTTTTCCCCGTAAAACTGTTTTTAATGGATTTTCCTTGAAAATGCTTAGGAGAAAACGCACTATTGGGTTTGCCTGAAACAGGACTTGCCATAATTCCCGGGTATGTGCTATATGATGTTTCAGTTCTCTACATTATATATAGTGTTTGATCATTATGTTGTTATTTAGTACAATTTGTGAGGTGATAGCTCATTGGCCCTAAATTTAACAGTGGAGGTGGGACTCAAAGACTTCCTAGATTGGTTGGAATTTCAATAGCAAAAGAACTTATATTTACTGCTCGGAGAGTTGGTGGCAAGGATGCTTTGTCTATGGGTAAGCATATTAACAAGCTGCTTTTTTTACACCCCCCCCCCCCCCCCTCTCTTTTTTCCTGCCTTTCCCACTCAAAATACTGTGCAAGGTCTGTGATATTGCAGGTCTTGTCAATGACTGTGTTCCTGCTGGTGAAGCTCTTCCCAAAGCTTTAGAAATTGCTAGGGAAATAAACCAGAAGGTAAAATTTTGCATGTTGAAAATGGTCTTGCGTGGAAGTTCATAAACCACTCTTTCTAGGTTCATTCATATTAACGTCCATGAACCTTAGTTAAGCCTAACCAGAAACACAAAGGCTGCAACCAGACTTTTTTATAGCATTGATGATTTTATTGTTTTATGCTGCTGCTAGATTGCTGATACTGTGATTTTGTTCTACTAGTACCCTCTTTAACTTTATAAGTCGCTATATTGGCCAAATGATCTCTTCGGGTTGCATTGTTGACCAAATACAGTGCGCTGTCATTGGTTTCAGTACCTAAAGCAAAAGTCATTTTATATACAAAGAGAACTGGTTGTTTCTCTATACAAGTTGTTGAATATTAAAATGAACATATTCTTTACAGGGTCCAATAGCAATAAGGATGGCAAAAAGGGCTATTAACGAGGGGCTCGAGAGAGATTTGGCTTCAGCTTTGGAATTAGAAGAAGAGTGCTATGAACAGACTATAAGTACAAAAGATCGCTTGGAAGGCTTAGCAGCATTTGCTGAGAAGCGGAAGCCAATATATACTGGTGAATAAGAAAGGCTTTTAGTCTTAGTAAATAACAGCTTATGGTGAATAAGGCTCAGAACTTTAGTAGGTAATAGCTTCCAGACTAGTTTATGACTTCCTTTTGTTTAAATTTTGGGCCTATTCAGAAGTATGTACCTTGGATGAACTCCTTATAATGAAATAACAAAAACAAATATATTAACCTTTTGTGCGAATTGAATTCTATGATTGTTTGAATTTTCTTGTTTGATTAGTAGCCATTTTGGTTATGGAGCTATAAGTCCTCACTTTTCAAAGCCCCACTGCATTTTCTGAGGAATATATGTAAAGTAGAAAAATGCTCAAGCAAAATCTTTAAACTTCCTAGATCAGTATCAAATGCTCAAGCAAAATCTTTAAACTTCCTAGATCAGTATCAAACCTAAGTCACAGAGAAGGTGTAAAATTTTCTCAGCTTGATTTGAGATGCCCTACTTCTGGGGGCAGTTACTGTTGAGAAAATCTGGAAAAACGCAAGCTTTTAATAGTGCTGGAATCATCCCTCACTGCTGCAGCTACTGATGGAATTCCTTTAATCCACTTATTTAATTAAAAATTTTGTGGATAAAAGGATTGAGATGACTATCAAATACTTCGGTTATGTTTGGTAATGGAGAACATTCTCCATTTTTCATCTCCAAAAAATCAAAGAAACTAGGTAGTGCCACAACATATATCAATAAAAACAAGTACATTTTTGGAGAATGGAAATGACAATGGAGTGGAAAATGAAGAACATATTTATTTTATTTTGAGATTTACACTCCATTGTCATCTCCATTCTCTAAAACTATGCTTATTTGCATCGACACATGTTGTGGCACTACCTAGTTTCTTTGATATTTTTGGAGATGGAAAATGGAGAATGTTCTCCATTACCAAACATAACCTTCTATTTTCCTTTTGTGTGTTTATTCTCCACTTATTATATATATCCTGCTTTATCATAAGTATGAAAGTATTTTATTGACTCAGTTTATATATCTGCATCACTTAGGATATACATATGGCCTCATCACAAACAAAGAATTCAGTTTGGCATGGTGTTATTGACTGATGAATGCTGAAGATGATTTTGCAATTAATATGGCAATGCTGAAGTCTGACAACTCCAATTGATGTGTATTTGAACATTAGTGGCAACTGGCAAGTAGATAAATAAGTTTATGTTTGTTCCCAAATTTGGAAGAGACAAATATAATCCAAGAGCTAAAACTCAAGGTCGAGTTTCTCCAACCAGAGGAGAATGATGATGGAGTATGTTGTTATCCTAATGGATAATTTATATTGTCTAGGTTGTAATATTATGTCTTATTAATTCTATGTCGAGTTTGATAATCTAGCAGGTCCCTGCATCAGCTTAATTTGGAGAACTTGTGAACAGATGGAAGCGACACTTTATTCCAGGTAAGGTAGCTTTCGCTTTCCTCATAAAGCAGTTAGTTTACGAGATTGCCATGTTTGTAGAAACTATATGTTTATTCTCTAGTCAGGACTTTGCTAATAATAAATGAATTAACTCTATCAGATAACTATGGAGTTTATTACCATTCTAAAGCTACTGCAAATGCCAATGACAGTTCAGTGACCAAAGCTGACATAATTCTTTTTTTATTTCCAATTACAAGAACATGTGACAGATCATATTAGAGATAAAATATGGTCATAATTGTTTTGTACTTTCCATTCTTGGTTTATTGTTAATAATTAAAATGCATGATAAGGAAGTTACTAATAGCAACTTACGGAATCACCTTTCTTGAGTTTGCTAGACCACATCTTACCATGTATAACAAACCTTTTTGTGTGTTGGACATGTACTTGCCATTCTTGTTAGTGATTTCTCTTGTATAAAAAATAGGCAGAAGCTAATGTTATTTCTCACAATCAACTCTTGTCTCTTGTTATTGTCTTCAGCTTTCAAACAAGCCTATATTGTGGGAGAGGGAAGTCAAATCAAACTCAAGAAAAAGCATGGTAACCAAAAGTTCAAGCTTAAGCAAGGCTATCTCAACTCCAAAGAATTCACCCTATGGAATTAGAAGCAGATGCACCGGCGGCAAGGTGTCCTACTCCTCAAGATACACAGGGGTAATTCCACTTAAAAATCATAAATGGGGTGCCCGAATCTCCCTCAATTACAGGCCATACTGGCTTGGAACATATCAGTTGGAGGAAGACGCAGCTCTTGCTTATGACAGAGCAGCTCTCAAGTTGCAGAGAAGTGAATCCCCCATCAACTTCCCCCCTCATGTTTACAGAAACGAGGAGAAATCATTTCAGAGTTGGTACTCAAACGAGGAGATCCTTCGTATGATCAAGGATAAGACATACTCATTCAAGTTCACCAATTTCCTCAGACGTCAAACTCTTGTCAATGCCAGGGGAATTCCATATCAAGTGTTGTTTCACAGGAAACTGACACAGACTGATGTTACCGGCAATGAAGGCTTCAACATCCCAAAGGAACATGCATTGCGATACTTTCCCCTACTCGGAAACAACTCTGATGGAGTTCAAGCTGGAAAGGGCTCGATTGATCTAACATTCTGTGATAAAGTTCATCGTTCATGGACTTTCCAGTATTCATATGGGAGTAGCACCAGGACCTTCCTATTCACAAGAGGCTGGAGACAGTTCGTTGCGATGAATGAGTTGAAACCTGGAGACATTGTCATCTTTTATGGATGTGCTTATGTTGAAGCTGGACAAAGGAGGAACTCTTACATGATTGATATATATCGTCATGGTGCTGAAAATTACATTGCTGATAAAATTGGTGCACCTGTTGAAGCTAGCAAAGGAGCAGAGAAAAAGCATGAGGTTAAGCTTTTTGGAGTCGTTATAGGTTAAAAACATGAGTAATTTGCTCATTTTCAAGTTTTCTTGTCGGATTTTGCTTTCTGTTTTTTCTTGAGAAAAAAAAAAGATAATTCAAAGAAGAATTATCTTGAGAAGTGATGTATCAATTAGCTTTGCTTGAAGGTTTATTCAATGCCTTTTGTTCTAACTATTTCTATTTGGACTTTAATCACAACGGGCCAATTAAAAGCCCAATACTATGTAATTTTTTACGGGCCGGTTGAAAGCCCAATCCTTTAAATTCATTGCGGCGTTTCAGTTTTACGTTGCGGTTAAAAGCCGAATTTCATTTTCGTTTTACTCAGATTGGGTTAAAACCCTGCCAAAACCTATATATAAAGGGAGTGAAGAAACTGACTCATCTTCCATTTCTCTCCGATCTCCAATCTGAAACCCTATTGAAAGCAAAAGTACGAGTAAAATCCAAACAAAAGCAAAATGGCAACTCCAGATGAAAGTCCTGCTGCTAAGAGATGGCTTCCTCTCGAAGCTAACCCCGAAGTCATGAACCAGGTGCTTTTTCGTTTTTCCTTTTCCTTTTACTTTTGATGTTTGGTTACCGAGAAATGATCGGTAAGGAACAGTGATAAAACATGTAAAATGAAATTTTTTTTATGGATTTATTTTATGTGCATTTTATTTGCGGCAATCAAATAGAGAGTTGGGGTTTTATTTATTTTTTTATTTAAGATGGAAGAAAATTGAATTTATACTTATCAAAAGCTCTTTAACTTAATACTACTTGAAATTTTTTGAATTAAGTTGGTTCTATGCTATGAGTCCATGCTGATAGTAACGTTTTGTGTTAATTTCTTGAAATTGATGATATTTGGTAATTTCTGCAGTTTCTTTGGGGGCTGGGTCTTCCAGTGGATGAGGCAGAGTGCTGCGATGTTTATGGCTTGGACGATGAGCTATTAGCAATGGTCCCACAGCCTGTTCTTGCTGTTCTTTTTCTTTTCCCAATAACTTCTCAGGTTTGTTCATCTGCAAAGGTTTCTTCTTTCCAGCATTATTAGTTGATTCATTTCTTCAAAAATCAACTTAACTGATAGATATAATTAAAGTATGTTGTCCCTTTCTGTGGTTTGAATCTTTTCAGACTGAAGAAGAAAGAAGGCAGCAGGAAAATGAGAAACGGGTGAGTGCCAATATGCAAACAGGTTTTCATTTTTTATATGAATGCTTTAATATCTTGTTCTAGCTCTTTGCCTTTTGCATCTGCTAGTTGTCAAGATTGATATGAAATTAAACCATAGTAAAATACTAGTACTAGTGATTTGAATTGTGGAAACTTGTGTGGTTCTCTTGTGCCTTATGATTTCCATATGATCATGGCTTTTACTTTGATGCAATGTCCTAATTGTATGATCCAATTAAAATGTTTCTCCTATTTGTTTTGCATCTAGGATATTAGCAGTAAAGTTTACTTCTTGAAACAAACTGTGGGAAATGCTTGTGGAACAATTGGACTTCTCCATGCTGTTGGAAATGTCACTTCAGAAATCAAGCTTCGTAAGTTGGGTTTTAATATTCATCATCCATGAGTTGTGATTACTAAAGCTTATTTCAGATGCATGCTGGAAATATGTTCAAAAGGCGTATTGAGTACCATGATAATTTTTACATTTGTCAGTTCAATTGTCAAAAGTCATCTTGCCTACTTTAAATGATAACTATGAATACTAGTACTGTACCACAATTCCTTTTAACACTGAAGCTAATGGTATTAGGTGGTCAAGGCCTAGTTTATATAACATATATTCAATAACTATCATTTCCTTGTCTTTTTTCAGAAGAAGATTCATTTTTGGATAGGTTCTATAAATCTACTGCAAGCATGGACCCCTTGGAGGTTTCTACTTCTATCACTACTCTGTTTGCACATGAGTGCCTCTCTCCTTCTTCTTCTTCTTCTTTTTTTTTTCTCTCTTTTTCTTTTTTCCTGCATGATTTGTGATTCCTCATTGCTGATCTCAAACTCAAATTGTTGAATGCTTCTACAGCGTGCGGTATTTCTTGAGAAAGACAGAGAAATGGAAGTTGCTCACTCAGTAGCAGCTACAGCTGGTGAAACAGAGGTAAATTTATTTTAAGTAATTCTTTCTGCTAAATTCCACTCATGTAAAATTATTACAGTATGTACATGTTGTGGCATATCAAAGTTTATTATTGTTGATGTTGTTATATTGAGTGATATGGCATAGCAAGACCGAACTATGTTAGTGAAATATATATGATAAATGAATCTATTCAATACTGTTGGGTATTATAATCCTTCTTCCTTGTAATCCTATTTGATATTTTCTTCCTTACCCTTTTTCTTGACAGGCTTCTGATAATGTGGACACTCACTTCATCTGCTTCGCATGTGTTGATGGTATCACACGTTCCCTCTCTCCTCTTCTCTCTCTCTTCAGAATATAAGAAGGCAAAACTGAAAGGAAAAGACAAGCTCAATTGTTTTGGTCACAGATGCTTTGATCTTAATTCTTTTTTCCCTCTTTTAATGTAGGCCAACTTTATGAGCTTGATGGAAGGAAGTCAGGACCAATCTCTCACGGTGCTTCCTCACCAAGCAGCTTGTTGCAGGTTTGTGTTGGCAGTTTAAACCAAATCTACATGTCTTCTTATGATTTCATTTCCACATGTATTCTGCTGTAAAAAATACGTTATGATAAATGTTTTAGGCTTTTAGCTGTTAAGAATGAAAGTGGTTCGGTGGATTGTAGGGGGATGGTTTTTAGCTTTGTCATCCCTTGAGGTTGAGTGTGGACAAACTGAAAAGGCTGGTGCACCTCTATCTATTTGGGGTCCAGGGACTTTGTAGTGATAGATTAAGTTTTGTTAGGAGCATCAGCTTGAGCTTTCATAATCTATCTGAAACTCCCTGTGGGTGTGACTGTGTGTCAGTGTTTTTGTTTGTTTCCATCTTGTGACCAACTTTGCTGGCTCTGTGAGTCACTTGTAAAGGCTTAGGTTTCAACATTCTTTGATGATAAGCATTGCATTACAATTAGGACTAATTGCTAAAATTTCTCTCTTACAACAGGATGCTGCCAAAGTCATAAAGGGCATGATCGAGAAAAATCCCAATTCACTCAACTTCAACGTCATTGCACTTACGAAGAAAGTCGGGGGAGCATTTTAATATGGGCAACTACTGTCATCAATCTCCTTCAAACTGATCAGATTCTAGATGTTCAGTACCTTGACAAAAGTTTAGCAACTTAGCATACATCTCTATATGCCTTTCATCATTTTGCATGTGGGTAACTTAGCTCAAAGAGATGAATCTTTTGCCGCCTACTAGTAAACAATCCTATTTAATGATTGGCTGTATACTGTAGTAGAACCATACTTTCTAAGATACTTAATTCTATGTGGTTGCATGATTCAGCTTTTTTAGTGGCAGTACATGTTTTTCCCATAATTTTTAGTTGGGTCTGAGGATTTGTTTTGGTATATTTATAAGTTAGCCTTGGGCTGAGTCAGTCCACTATGAGGGAAAAACTCTCCTAATAATGATTTTCTCAATTTTCAAGACTCGAACTCGAGATCTTGCTGTGTTTGTTGGATGGCCAGGGGTTCTGCCATACGCCCATACCGGTAATCCACCATGAAAGAAAAGGGATGGTTGGGACTTGGGTGTTTCCATGGGCTACTATTCGGCATTTGCTGCATTCAAAGCCCAATTACATTTCAGAAGAAATCCACGAATATAGATAGGCTACTGTCTATTGGGCCACATGGGCTTTTTTCCTGGAAGCAAGAAATGATTTACAATGTATTTGACAAATTGAGCTCCAGAAAGGCAGAAACAAATCTAATTAGAAGTTTATGGTTCAAAATCAACAATAATTCATTGACTATATCATATATACTTGATATAAATAAATGGGTCTTGATGAAAATGACTGACGTGGCTAAATTAAATGGAGTTATACCCCAAAATCAACAAAACTTTCATCTGATTAAATTTAAAACCATGTAGAAAAAATCAAAATATTTCTTACGTAAGCGATTTTCCAGTTCATACTGAAAATTCATTTCCTAAAATTGACCTCATCCAATCTTTATTTCTCATGATGATCAATGAAATACTTCAGCAAAAAGAAACAGAAAATTATTCACAAAGTAGATTAAACAAACAAAGATCCATATCCTAAATTGTTTATATGTGTTTTGAATTGAAACTCAATGTGAAAACATTAAAATTTTCATTGAATAAGTTTTAGAAGTTAGAAGAAAAGTTTGAAATGTCAACAAAGTCAAGTCAAGATTTCAATGTCAAAGTTGATATAATACGATAAACCAACCAAACCCTGCTAGTAATTCTTTACGTTTGATCGGTCATCCCCGCTCGTGTGCGTCGTTGTTTCTTGAAGTTGACGCACACGACCCGAAACCAAAATCTTCATCAACAGATATATGGAACTCCCATGAAATTAGCTGTTTTTCTTATGTCATATATGTCTGAACACAAATATTATACTTAAGTATTCAATTTTACTGGGAATTTTGAAACCATTATAAAGCAAAAATGGACTTTTCATTTGTTTTTTTTTTTTACTTAATATTGCTTTTGCTTGTCTTTAGGACTTTCTTAATTGTTTGCCTTTGTTTTTACACTAGTGATTGAGACCCTTTTGGTATCATCACTTAAATATATCTGTTTTATATTAGTTCATGTTTGACAAAATTTCCCAAATATTACCAACCTGAAAATTTTCAATGGCGGTGATACTTTAGATTAATCTATTGATAATGCCGTAATTTCATAAATTAATTATACTAATAATCTTTAACCAATACTTGCGTTAATCCACCAACCACTACTTTTTACATTTCACACTAGCAATATATGCAATAGGGGAAAGAAATATGATGCTAGTTGAATGGAGTTAGTGGAGGGAGCTCAATTCCTTTTTAAAAAATAATTCGAATTTAAGCATGGTAAATTAAACAAATATATAGTCAAATAATCTCTCTTCCCTTATTTTAGATCAGATCCAACACAATTCGATTTCGAATTAATGGAAAGTCGCTATCGTACATTTGGTCTGGTGGTAGAGTATTGAACTTTTAGCTCCAACTCACCTAGACCGTGGTGTCTTGGGTTCAAGTCTCATGGAATGTAAGTTTAGTTTGTAATTTACTTGGCTTGTAATGAGATTTCACTTGTATTTGTTGGGGAACAGATTTATTGACTCATAGATTAATGAAACATATCACGTAGTGGTGTACCCGTCTTCTTTTACAACTCAATGTAGGAATCCATAGTGATATAATGCTTAAGCTATTCTCTTATCCCAAATCGTGCAACTTGCAAGTTTATCAAATCGAATTAAAAGCCTCTTTCTAAAGTCATTGCACAGTTAAAATTCTCTAGGCATCATCAAATTTTATGTTAAAGAAACAAAGACGAACCCCACCATAATATAGTACTTGAAAAGGACAACTCACCAAGTAAGGAACGAAAAAAGAAACAAAACGACTGAGTTAGAGGACCCAAGAAAAAGATTAGGAAGAAGAAGAAGAAAGAAAGAAAGAAATATGTCGACATGGGTTCTTTAATTCTTTGAAGATAAGAAACAGAAGAAAGATGAGATTGAGAAGTGAGAAACGAAGGCCCAACCAAACAGCTGCTTTGGTTTCAAAGGCCAGCTGGTTTTTTGGATTTGTCAGCTTCAATTTGCCCAAGACGATGCCACACGTAAACGTGTGTCCCTTTGCCCCCTTTTAACCATTCTTATCTTATAGTACCATAGAACAACATTAACATCAATTTGATATCTTTGAAAGTGATGTCTCGTAATAATAATTGTAATTTGCTCACAGATTTAAGCTTTGCAACAAAAATTGCTTCGGCCCACCCTATCTGTAGACTGTAATAAGAATTTAAGAACCCATTTCTAAATGTGGAAGGTTTGTTCTCCTAAATCAAAATTTAAAAAATGCCTTTAACCAACATATCTTGACATGATTTGTTTAGTTAACTAGTAACTAGTATTTTTTGTTTTCCATGATTCAAATCCAAATTGAGTGGAGACACATGAACTTTGGCTTTTGAATTCCAACTAATTATAATCAAATATCTTTTTAACAAAAATTATAATCAAATATCATTGTCAAGTTCAACTTTCGAAAAATAAAATTCAACTTCACTTTCTAATAAAAAATAACACACTAACTCCTAAATTAAATACTCAGATCCAATAAAAAGTATCGTTTCTAACTAATTACAGTAATGAATAAATATCACTGTCAACTTCAGAACTTCAAATTTCGAAAGATAAAATTCAACTTCACTTTCTAATAAAAATAACACACTAACTCCTAAATTAAATACTCAGATCCAATAAAAAGTACAGTTTCTAACTAATTACAATGATGAATAAATATCACTTCGAATTTCGAAAGATAAAATTCAACTTCACTTTCTAACTTTCTAATAAAGAAATCATGTTTTAATTATTGAACTAAATGTCCGTATTCAAGAAGTACACTTTAAAATACTTTAACATAATTGCATTTCTTGTACTTGGACATTGTTATTATTATTAGTTAAAAGCCGGTAAAAGTCTTTGTATGGATTTTATAATCTAAGTCCAAAAATGAATAAAAATTATGGGAAGTGAAATTGAGTAATTTTGATGGAAATATTCACATTTTCCTTTACAATGTGCATATGCCAAAGCACAATGTTAACACTTAAAACCATTTATTCCTAAGAAAGAAACAAACCAAAATTTTTTTTCCCATTTAACAAAACTTCCATAAAAATATGAAATAATAACAAATCCTTTGTATTCACAAACCAAACAATCTCTCAACTTTGAAGTATATTTGAACTCCCCCATGTCTATAATTTTTCTTTTCTTTTTTCCTTTTTGGAGTTATCCCACCAAAATTGAGGTGATGTCCATATATAAAGCTTATATTATTGCAATGCCACGTCAGCAATTAACTGACTAATAGCTGCTCGCCATGTGTACATGATCCAACTTCATACTTAACTTCCGCTACGGAACCCATGTTCAATCCGGCTTGAGCCACGACGGGAGCCGAGGCAGCCACTTTTCTCCTCCTTTTCGGCGACCCATTCTCGGAACCGGACGACGACGACGAAGACGGCTCCGGTGAACTCCTCTTTGATGTTACTCTGACGGGGTCAGGCTCACCGGAATTCACCCTCAATGGGAAATTCAACAAAGCTCTTGAGCCGCGCATCCTATAAGCTGCTCTATCATAAGCCAACGCCGCATCCTCCGCCGTCTTAAAAGTACCTAACCAAACACGAGCTCCATTTTTAGCCGGGTCCCTAATCTCAGCCGCGAACTTCCCCCACGGCCTTTGCCTAACTCCTCTGTAATGCTTCCCTTTGGGCGGTACCACCGCGGGAACCGCCGTCGATGCCACCGTCGTAGTAGCCACTGTATTAACCCGTGTCTCCGTCATAATCTCTTGCGGTTCCGGCTTAACTGGAGCGAAATTCGCCGAAGAGTAATCTGAAGGGGCCCAGCCGACGGTTAAAGCATCTCGGAGGAATCCAAAGACGACCATGTCTTCGGAATCGTTCTCTTTGAGTGGAAGCTCACCCCAGTTGTCGGTTAAACAAGGGTACAATCGGCTGAAGCTTGAGCTCCTGCAAAACATTGGGGGAGCTGCTGCGGCTGCCGTGGTACAATCAGTTGGAATAGTGAGTGACTCACCTAGTAAGTGTCGCCTAATCGAGTCCAACATCGCTAAATCGGAATCGTAATTACTTGGGTACATTTCCATGATGAAAATATGTTAAATTTTGAATCCCAAAGTTTAAAATTTTCAAATTTCTGGCAAAGTTTGAATCTTTTCTGAGTTTGGATTTGTTTAGAGGGAGAAAGATAAGGGAAGAGATAGAGAGGAATTCTGAGAATTTAGGAGTCTGAAATCTGAATCTTTTCGTGGCAAAGGGAAAGTGGGATTATATAGGGAAATTAGATGCATGAATTTGGAGTAGGCGGATTTTTCGGTTTGGATTTTTTAAAATATTTTATTAATAATAATGGTGGGGTTTTTGGTTTTTCATTTTGTTTATTTTGTTTTTTTTGGAGTGATAAAATTTAAATCACTTTTAAGGCATGAGTTTCTTTGAAAGTTCATTTAAACACGTGATTAATATTTTGTTGGATTTTGTTTGGGCCCTCTTAAAAATTGAGGGGAGGCTGACGTCATCCGCTTGACACCAGCAAAATGTTGCTTGTCTATTTGCTTGTCCACTTGCTCTACTTGTCCGGCCCAAAATCGCCGAGTAACTATTTTTCAATTTCTAGTTGGAAATTTTAATTTCATTTCTCTTTCTTTTTAATTTTCCAAATTGTCATTTTCCACTTTCATTCTCCTTTGAGTGCGTTTGTTTTGCTTACTTTCTTGGGAAAGTAATAGGATGAAAACACTCTTTATCGTTTGTTTTGATAATTTTAGATGGGAAAATAATTTTAAGGGCACCTACTTTCCTTGTTAGATGGGAGAATACTTTCCCATAAGGGGAGTAAGGAAAGTTTTTTCTCACCCATGAAAAGTGTAAATATCATTAAAATTGGATTATTTTCCAAGGAAAATGTTGATAAACCAAACCATTGAAACTACTCTCCATGGAATTTAATTGTTACTTTCGCTAGAGTTACTTTCCCTGGAATCACTCTCCCAAGAATCACCCTCCTATGAAAAGTTATTCCATGGAAAGTAACAAACGACCTCAACTTCAAGTTTATGATTGAATTAAAACTAAAATTCATATGTATTAGAGGTGTCATATTAGATAATCTAATTAATTTATGCTCGAAACACATTGGACTTTAAATAGAAATAATTCTATTAACCATTAACATCTAATTTTTTTATTAAAAACATTCGAATCCGAAATCCAATTTAAAAAGTATCAACTCCACTTATTTAATAAGTATTTTTTTAGTAGGATTTAGTAAGTAATTAGCATTCACATACAAATTAATTTTATAGTTTCTATGTTGCATTCACTTACATTTTCTTAGGCCATTTTAATTTACTATTGAATTTTTTTAATGAAAATTGATTAAAATTAATTAGTTTTTAAGTGATTAACTAGCTATTAATTGTAGTAAACACCGTCTCTAAAAAAAAATTGTAGTAAACACCGAAAAAGAAGATTTAATATCAAGAATTATGATTAGGTATATTATTATCATTTTAAAGGATGAGAGTATACTAGTTTTTGAGATCAAGAGTACACTAGTTCAAGAAAAAAAAAAGAAGAAGAATGAATGAGAGTATATATAAAGAGGAACACAATATTGGTACAAGAACATAGGAAAATAAGGAGAAATCAACAATAATGGCCGAGGAATCGGCGGGGCAAATAGTAGTATGATGATGCAAAAGACAAGATTGAGACTTTTCTTGTCCAAAACGAATACATTGTTTCTAGACATTATGCTATTTTATAATATGAAAAAATTAATACAATAATGTAAATGATGACAATAACCTTTGGATAAGTCTTGCATAAAGTCAATTGTCCATTAAAAGACATTATGGCATGGACCCACTCCCCTCCAATTTGCACTTCTCCCTTTCTCCCTTTCTTTATTGTACCTTCAGGGAAGGTGAGTTTTTTTTTTTTAATAAATTTTGGTGCTAAATTTAACTAACACATCCTCTATCTTAATTAATCCTTTTCTCAATTACTCTACTAAATTTAGGGTGCGTTTGTTAGGACCACCTCTTAAATCAATACAGTGATGTAAGATCACTAGTGATCTTAGATTATTTGGGTTTAGATGGATGATCGGATTACCACTCTGAGGGGTGATCGGGGGTAATCGGATCACCATTTTTTTAAAAAAAATGTAACCAAACGGGGCGATCTGAGATCACCACCCAACCATCACCAACATGTGATTCCAACCAAATAAGGTGATCTATCACCACAGATAATCAAAGATCAACCCAACTAAACGCACCTTTAATTTTTAGATTGTAATGTAGGGAAGAAAGAAATTTGGAGACAATTCTCTACTTCTACGCACCTTTGTAATCTCTAAATTCACGAATGAAAGTTGCTACATTTACCCCTAACAAATTACTATCAATCCATTAAATTAACACATCACATATTAGATCTAAATACT
>AWWV01013900.1:0-36171 GCA_001974805.1 Corchorus capsularis | reverse complement strand
TGGCGCTACAGACGTTTTTTTGTTAGAATCGTGATTCAGCACCATGCATATATTAAAAAAATTTCTCCGTAAATATATAAGAATTTATTAATCATATGATACTTAAAAAGTAAGATTCCATTATTTCAAACATATATGAGGCAAACATGATCTGTAGAACATAATTTTTAAGTTCAGTAATTCTTCATTTATACTATATATATTTATATATATTCAATTAAAATATAGGTTCTACCGTTATATATGCATATATAAATTGGATTCCAGGGATGCATATAGTTGGTATAATTTGAAACTAATTCATTTATATAATATATATATATATATATATATATAACTATCTTCATTTATATATATATTCAATTAAAATATAAGTTTTACCGTTGGTTTAAACTCCAAACTAATGTCTATAGTAAATGAATTTAGAGTTTAAACTTTAAACTTTAAGTTTAGACTATGGAGGCTTCTCTATCGGATAACTTCTTGAATGGAAACAGTGCTTTGACGTGTTTATTAGGATTGTTCTATTTCCTTTTCTAAGATACAGATTTTTGTAAAAATAATCGATAGGAAAAAAAAAAAATCCAAAGTCAATAAATGCAGCATTTGTGGAATTGACATAGAACTTTTTGAGTCATTTGTCAATTGAGAAATGACCAAAAAGTTTAGATATTTAATTCCCTCAAGAATAAAAAGTTAGGACATTTAAGTAATATGTCAAGTAGGTAAAGATGAAAAAGAATACTTCTCCAGCTCATCATTAATCCGGGGTAGGGATTTTTTAGTAATTCCACTACTCTATTAAAGTCAATTGAGAAATGACCAAAAAGTCTAGTTATTTAATCACCTCAAGAATCAAAAGTTAGGGCATTTAAGTAATCGGTCAAGTGTGAAAAGACGAAAAAAATTAGTTCTCTCGCTCCTCATTAATCCGGGGTAGGGATCTTTTAGTAATTTCCATATGTTTATTCAAATAATATGTAGTATATATATATATGGACAACTCTAGCTAGCGTACCCCTGATGTATTTATGTTTAATTAGTGTAATTAATAGGGGTTTATCTTTTATTTTGTTTTCTCTTTTTTCTTTTAATTTAAGATAAACTCCCACATACCTATTGATCTGTTTGGGTTTTAAATCTCCAGAGCTTTGAATTTTGGATGTTTGAGTCGATTCACTTTATTCAGAAAGTTTATTTGAATTTACAATAGATTGCGACTGTTTACCCCATATTGAGATGGTTCTTTTTTTTTGTGATCATTGGATTCATCAGGGAGTTCTTCAGATCACTCACATTTTTTCTGACGTTGGTGAAAACTTTATGTTGGGAAAATTAAACAGAAGCGAAAACGAGTAGGTGTTGCGTGTGCTAGAAACTCATGGGGAAGGTTCGAAACTCCAACGCATTCAAATGATTCATAGCTCGAACATGAATCCGTCGTGTTCGTGAACATTTTGCTTGTTCGAGCTTGGTTGGTGTTTGTTTAAAATCTTGATAGGGTGTTCGAGTTCGTGTTCGTTTATTAATGCAGTGTTCATGTTTGTTTATGTTCGGTTCGTTTAAATGGATTTGTTTGTGAACAATAAACGAACGTGTTTATGAACAATAATTAAGTCTGTTCACGAACAAATATTATTAAAACGTAATTTCTAATAAAATGTTTCTAATAAAATAAAAATACTATTTAAAATAAAAAATATAATTACACATATTAAATCTACTATTAATTTTATGTACAAAACCCTCATTGAGTGCCACTTGGCATTTAGTTTCTTTGACAAGTGTCAATAGTTAATTTTCTAATGTTTTATTTATTATATTTTTATTTATTTAGTTTGGAAAAATTAAAAGACATTCATCCCCTTTCCTATATAAAATAAATTATCAAATAATTATAAATTAATTATAAATTTGTTATGAATATACATGTATGTTGTGGATGTCAATGAATCTAATTAAAGCATGGATAAGATTGATGACTTGGTTCATCCATACACATATACATATGTACTAAGTTCATCCCCTTATATTTATGGTGATGTATCCATGTGCCTATAAATATGACACTTACTTTGCTATGTAATAAGACGAATGAGAACAATTTCTCCTCTTCTTTATATTTTCTTCTTCCCCATATTCTATTGTCTATCTATTCTCTTGTCTTTTCCATGCATCTACTCCCTTGCTTTTTTTTTGTTATCATTTCACAACATAATTTCATTTCTTAACTGAATTTTTCTTAAAAGAATTTAGAAAATAAAATTTCTTAACTGAATTTTCTTAAAAGAATTTATAAAATAAAACAGCCATACGCGAAGCGCGGCCGGAAAATTCTAGTATTATTATTATTAAGATATTAATTAACGAACATAAACGAGCTATCAAACGAACAATAAACGAATACTAAACAAACATTAATTGAGTATGTTTGCGAACATAAATAAACTGAACACCCTTTGTTCGAACTCGACTCATTTATTAAACGGACATTAAAATTTTATTCGAGTTCGTTCGTTTGTCTTATTAAATGAGTATGAACGATTACTAATTTACTATATATAAAAATGAAATAAGTCACCCCTCAACAATATTTATCTAGTGATTAATGGCTAGTTGTACTTTTTAACTCTCTAACTTTTCTTAGGTGTCATATATAAACTATCGAACTTTATTTCCAGACAAATAAGCTATTGAATTTGACAATTTTAATCAAATCATCCCTTTTTAACAAAAAAACTAATAAAGGCAGACTCGATGATGTGGCATGCTACTTACGTGCCATAGCCATGTTAAATTTCTATGTGGTAGGTCACGTCAGTGATCAAACTCTTACTCAATTAAGTAAGTCCCATATTGTCACGTGGCATGCCACGTCGGTGACTTAACCTGTTAATGGGTTTCACTGCCATGTGGAATTTCGATGTGACTTGCCACGATAGCTATTTTAACGGTTTTGGATAGAAAAAGGATTATTGACCAAAACTGTCAAATTCAACGGCTTATTAATTTGGTTAAAATAAATTTCAAAAGCTTATATGAAACCTTTAGTCAAGTTCGAGGACAAAAAAGTACAATAAGCAATGATCATTTATAAAGCTGAGCACAATCCTTCTATCATCTATATGCATAAAACTATATATATGTATCAATCATTATATCAAAAATTTCCAAATATTACGTTAAATCACTCTCTTAAGTGGCCGAAAGTGACATTTTTTACATAGATTGAAATTCTTATTCACAATTCCGTTATTCTATAATTATATCCTTTCTAATTTTTACTATATATAAAAATAAATATCTCCCAATAATTTTACAAGTTCAAAGTTATGGATAACTGGATATATGGTTATAAATAGAGCAATGGGCAAACTATGGTAGAGCTGTTATTTGGTTCGAAAAATCCTTCAAACGTTGAAGCAACGGCAAGCAAAGAGCAAGCCAAATCATGAAAAAAAAAAAATGAGAACCTTTGAAATTGACCAAAGATTGGTCATATATGACTTTGACTGCATAAAGAAAAGTCTTACGATTTCTATTATTAGCAAGAATAACAATAAAAGAAACCCTAACATCAGCACGTGCGGTTCGTCTCGTCGACCGCAATGTTTGAGTCTACAAAATTTTTGTCTTAAAACGACAAAAATTGCATCCCTAATTCTTTTGTCTTACAAATTTCTAAATAGTGTACTAGTATTAGTATAGTCTTAATTCCGATGAAAACAATAAAAATAACTTTTTAAAAAAAAAAATTATTTCTACACGTGCGTTATATGAGGTTGCAGGGGACCTTCCTATGCTCTATTTCTTCCTTCATTAAATTAATTTTTTTAATATACATCAAAGAATTCGTTGTTGAATGGAATTCCTAATCAACGTTTTGGGCCCTTAAATTTCTTGTATTTAATCATCAAGTTGCAAATTCTTTGTGTTTTTCTAATTCAAAGTTGCGTATTCTTTCACATATTATATTAGCGAGCTTAATGATGATGATGATGATGATCTAACAATAAATTATTAATATGTATATATATAGACACACATTGAATTACGTTTGATCTTAGCCATGGATGATCTATTGCAAACTACGTAACTCATCATGCTCTTAGATAAGCATGGATTAAAAAAAAAAATTAGATATGATAGCTCGACTTCACCAAACTTAATTAATGATAATAACTAGCACAATGAGTTTTTTTCTTTTTTTTTAAATAAAAAACTAAGCCTAGAATCATGGTAATTAATTAAAGTATAATCAATGATCTGATTAGTTTCTTTTTCTTGAATATTTAACCTGGATTAAGTAGAATTCGTTAATTATAAACTAAAATGATTTTAATATGAGAATTTATATACATGGACGTGTGCTTGGATACTAATCAATACTAATTTCTTGGTTACTAATCAATACTAATTTGTTCAAAATGGTAAAAATATTCACAGTATATTTTAAAATTAATATTTTATTAAATGCAAAATCTTAAATTCTCTTTTATAATTTTTCTTTTTATTAATAATCGAGTTCTTAATTCATTAAATTTTTTTTGGGATTGCATACGCATGCGCATGTGCCCGATTACTAGTATATATATATATATATATATATATGTATAATTCACGTACATGTGAATGATGTCATTAATTAATTAATTACTATGCAATTAGGTTAATAAAGAGATTACTAATTAAGTCGTGAATAGTCGTGCTATATAGTAGTACTACCAATTATATACTCCTATAATATTCGATTAGATAAAAGTTCGATAAAGGCCCCTTAACATTGAAATATAACGGTCAATTTTGAAGATTGACAGTATTTTCTACTCTAGACAACTAAAAATTAGCACGTGTTTAGGAGACTAAGTAATCCCGACTTTTTACAATAATTTAAGGGTTAAAGCACTTCATTTCGAATCTAAGGCTCTCAAATTTTGCGGCTTTGGGAGGTTTGATTTTCAAAATCTTAATTGATAATTGAATGTCAAAAGTTAATAATTGAATAATTACTATAAACAATAATGAACAGAATCTATGTACTTTAGAATAGTGGTTTTAATTTAATTAACTTTGCCGCCTACTGCATGCATATATCTAATACACTTATATAATATACTAGTTATCACTTTCACATGTCTTGCACGTGATCCAATATGTTTAAATTAAATTAAAATTAAAATTTTAAATATACTACTAATTTTATCTTAAAGAAACCTATTATTATAGTTGATAAATTTTCACTCGAGTACGGGTATCCGACTCGATCGTCTGAAACCAAACCTTATCCAACCCGATTCGACTAAAAAATCCGCTAAATCCGAAACCGAAATGACCCAACCTCAAATCCTTAATGATCCGAACATGAATCAACCCGAATCAAATCAAGAGATTAAAATAAAATAATTACACATTAGGGAAATAATAAATTTAATCATAATAATACATGAAACTATCAAATAGAACATGTCAATCACAATAACTTTTTAAATTAAAATGGTAAAAATAAAATAATTATATAATATTGAATTTAATTAAATGAAAATATAGTTTTTAGTTGAATAAAATTGTATATTAAAAATTTTAATATATCCAATTTTTAAGAAAAATAGTAAATGGTAAAAATAAAGAAATTATAAAGTTATTAGATTTAATAATTGAATAAAAATAGAGTTTTTAGTAGAATAAAACTACAATAGTTTAACAATGGCATTTAAGAAATATATTTTAAAAAATAAGGGTATAATGGTCGATTCAAAAGTTTTACAAAACTCGTACTTTTATATATAGTATAAATATAGATATAGATGTGTGTATATATATGTAAAAATTATTATACCCTAAAAAAAAAGGCAAATTATACAATACACCGGCGGTGGAGTTTAGAAAATTACACAAGCGGGTCCTAAAGGGTGACATGTGTCCCTTAGGGACTAGATTGAAATATTTAAAACTTAATTAATTAAAAAAATGGACATGTGTCAACTCCACAAGCCGCTTGTGGAGTCCAAAATTTACACCGCCGGTGTATCATATAATCACCCCAAAAAAAATGTATAAATTAATAAGGCAAATTATACAATATACCGTCAGTAGAGTTTAGCAGGCTACACAAATGTGTCCTGAAGGGTGACATGTGTCCTTTAGGGACTAGATTGAAATATTTAAAACTTAATTAATTAAAAAAATGGACATGTGTCAACTCCACAACCCGCTTGTGGAGTCCCAAATTTACACCGACTGTGTATCAAATAATTACCCAATTAATAAATACTAAAAGGAATAAAAGCAATTAAAGAATTTGTCGACAATCAATCAAGTTGTTAATTTCTTTTAGAATTATTTCACATTTGATCACAAATGAACCTTTAAGTATTGATCATTAACTGAAACGGGGAAAAAGAAAAACTATCTTTTTCCTTTTCCTTCTAAAATATATATTCAACACATCCCCAAGTGGAATTGTTGAATTTATAGGTTTTGATAATTGATATCAATTACAAATTTTAGAAGGATAATAATTAGAAGGCTTTGGTGTTGAATCTTGAAACTTGCGGTCAAATTTGAGAGTTGATCTTAACGGTGTCATCATTTCCATTTTAGTATTAGTAGTAGAATTTTTTTTTTTTTAATACTATGAATTCCATTCAAACCATGACAACACACTCCATGTATTGATTTGAAGGGCAAATCAACTTTAATAATTTAGAAACTCCCGTACGGAATCTTTCCTCTCATTCTCAACAATTTAGAGCTATAATATTATATAGTCCTCGGCAAAAATATTCATCTTTTTCAAATCTTTGACGATAAGTATATGATAAAGATGAAGAGATCTAAATATATATATAAAATTTTCCCCTCTCTCTCTATATATGTATATATATTTTAATTATATCATTATCAAATATGATATATTTGCACGTGCAAGGCCCACTATTTTTTTTTGCTTTGAATGGGAAAATTAAGAAAGGAAAAAGGTTGAAATAATTAGGCAACATTTTTGGGTGAAATATAATTAGGCAACTTGTGTGTATCATATATATACATGCATATATATGTACGTATTCAAAAAGTATATTATTTAAAATGCTACAAGAGGTTTAATTAATTAACTAAAAAGTGATTAAAACTTTCTAGACGATGCTTTAAAATGAGCCGAGGGGGCACAACGAGACAAATGATTCTTTGATATCCTTGGCCCCTTCGGATGATGATTAAACAAAAGGGCTAAATTAATTGAGGGTTTTTTTTATCTAATGAGCGAATCTCATGATATTTATTTATTTTTTTCAATTAATGGAGTGAATGATTATTCTATTCCATCACACTAGCTAAAATTAAAGGAGAGAGACTGTGTACTTGACAATTCAATTATCACAAAAAAAAAAAACGAAACTAGTTAGATATATTTTTGTCTCACGACAATGAGAATTAACGCCTTTAATTTGCTGAATATCGTTCGATCCATTTTTTTCCATATGTTTCCATTTCCTGTTCCATAACAACTACTAATACTGTTCTCTTCTTTCTTTTTCTTTTTTTTTTTTGGGCATCTACTAATACTGTTCTCTTCAACTCTTTGGCTTTGCTTAGAATTTTCCAATTTTCCAACCCCGTTTTCTATATGATAATTTGAGCAATTTGGCGATACCCACGTTTTTTGCATCTTTTTTTAATTTATCACTGCAAGTTGAAAATATTAATGAATTAGATTATTCAAACTTTTCAGGTGCCACTGTTTTTACTTTTTCTTTATTTTTCTCTGGTTTTGCCTAATATGAAAATTTGTTTTGGAAGGTATATATATAAGGGATATTAATTGTCATTTGTAGTATTTAATTAAAGAAAAATTATTCAATACACTGTTAGTGGAGTTTAATAAACTGCACGTACAGGTCTAGAAGGGTATCATATGTCCCCTTAGGAACTAGATTGAAATATTAAAGATCTAATTAATTCTGAAATGGGGTATTTGTCAACCTTTAAACCCGAAGTTTTTTTACCAAACTATACCATTTCAAAAACTTATTTCCCAAACTATAACAATTATTGCTATCTAAGCCTATTTGTCATATTTTTTTTCTTTTGTAAATAAAATACAAAAATAAAAGTTAACATACCCTTAACGTCTGTTGTTACGGTTCTAATTCTTCTCTAACCAACCCTCTCCTATACTAAAATGTAGCTTTCTAAAATACCCAACCGAAAAGCTTAACCCGTTTGGCCAAAAAAATAAAAATAAAGCTTAACCCGAAACCACCTTAGCCTCCTCTGATCTCATCGTTCGACCACCATTGAAGCCTCGAAACTACTATTTTCTCCTCCTTCCCCCTAGCTCTGAAAGCCCTAACTCGAAGCAAGAACTCCCTGAACTTCAAGAAAATGGCCTAACTGATACCTAGAAATCCTTATTCCGAAGAACTTGGCTTTGACCTCCACGATTTCGTTTCCTTTCAAATCCCTCACAAAAGCTCTCAACTAATTTCAATTGATGGCTTTTCTAAACTAGTACCCATACCCTACCCTAACCCGATTATACAATACCCTAACCCTACTTAATCGGGTTGGGTAGTCCGGACCCTATTATCTAATACCCATTGACATCCCTAACACCGACTGTGTATCAAATAATAACTCTTAATTAAAATAGTGAACCTATGATGATTTGTGAAAAATTTGTGAATTTACTCAATTTAGGGCCTATCATTTAAAAAAAAAATCTCAAATCAAGGCCCAACTTTACAAATTCAGCTCAATTACAGGTCTCCCATCAACGTTAGACCCTGATATGAGCTCTTAATTAAGCCTATGCTATTGACGCCGAGCCCTTAATTGAGTCGATTTTTGCAACTATCTAAGCCTGATTTGAACTTTTTTAACAATAGACCCTGAATCGAACATTTTCATAAACATTGGACCTTTATTTGAGCAATTAGTCTATATCGTTTAGTCTTCAACTTCATAATAATCACAATTTGATTTGAATGAAAATCATAATTTATATGGGGCAACGTATGTACAAATTATTGAATTATTATTGAGTCTTAAAAAACCGTAATTCTATAGGAAAATATTAGGTGATATATACGTCTCCAAAACAATTAAGAATCGTAGTAGAATTTGACAGCCGAACAATAGAATTCTAGGAAAGTAATTAGTAAGATGCATATATGTGACGCAAGGACAATTCAGAGTGGTTCTGAAAAAATGAATGTAGAAGAATAATGTTCTGTTGTACTATATTTTTCCTTTCTTCCAACTGATTTGAAGAGTCCCAAGAGTGGACTATTGAATAGTTTGATGGAGTTGGAGTACTATTTTGTCATTGTATAAAGAAAAGAATTCCCATGATTTTATGTAGCAACGGTTTTCAATTACAAAGCTGAAATTTATGATGGAATGAAAATTGACATCTCAGCTACTTTGTGGGGGGTAGGCCATTCATCAGGATTTGACAATACATAAGCTTTGCCTGATTGCTGAAAATATTCACCATCTGCAAGAATTAATGTATACCACATTCTTTCAATCTAGTTGTTTGTGGTGCTTGTCAATTAGTGCATGTGGAAGTTATTCAATTCATGTTTTGCATTTTTTTTCTTCCCTTCCCTTTAATTTCATATATCTCTGTCTTTTGCAAAGCAACAAAAACCAGGTGGATGATGCTAGATTTAAGTTCTAATTAATGATATCCACTCGTGTTTCTGATAATTCTGCAGATAACTTGTTCAGGACAGTCTAGCAAATTTAGTAAATTGATTAATTCTCAGAACTCATATTTCAAAAGGGCATGTCCATTGTTCTCATAATCTGGATGTTAAGAAGAGAGAAGCATAAATGAAGTTAATGGGGAGAATTGAACTTGATTCTTCAGTATATTTTAGAAGATCAGACCTTAATTTCTTACTTAAGAAAAAGAACCCCATAATAAATTTTGATATCCTGTCACCTGGATTTCGCGGTGTGGTAACTGGTAAGGATGCATATAATCTATGGCCTTTTGCGTTATTTTGATGGGAGACAATAGGAAAGAAATTAGTAACAAATGGTAGCTAGCTAGAAATAATCCTAAAAAGGTGATCGAATCTGCCATATATAATTTCTGAGAATGTTAAGATTACAGTGTAAAATGCTTAGCCTGGTAGTTTTATGTCCAACTGGGTGAGGAATAATTAGAAAGGTGACCTTAGGCCTTGCATTGGGGAGCAATTTCCTTTGAATCAATTGAATTGTAAAATTAAATAGCAAGGGCCAATTTTGGAGAAGCAAGAGCATATCTGCTACTCTGCTTCTGTCATTTGAATTAGCTTGTACATGCATTAATTTCTTCTTAGTTTTAGAACTGATCTGCTGCAACAGGCATATAATGTGACCCTTTAGTTGTAAACACAATCTTGAATTGCTTTCTCTCAATGATTTCGTGGAAAATGAACCTTAAAATAAGATAATTGCTCCAACAATCGCAACGCCCGAGTTCAGGTTTTAGAGATTTCCTTGAAATTGACAATGCCTTTTTGTTTGAGATATTGTGAGTTGCTGATCTTCTTAAGCTCCTTGTTCATCAACTTAGATATCTGGTTCTGAATTCTGAAAGCAGCAAGATGATCCATCCTGCTTAAGATATGCAATATCCCTCCAATTTTTCTCATTTCCATATATCTATTTAGGAGCAAATATGACTCAAGGACGACTAATAGTTCACAGTGTCTTCAGAACAATGGGTATTCCTTCATCTATCAGACCAAATCACCTAGCCAACAGAAATCCAAATTGATTGACCATGGGGATTTTCTGAAGAAATGGTTGTCAAAGCCATTCAGGAAAATGGAGACGAAGATAAAGATTCCATATTAGAGACGTACGCTATTGACATCTGTCGATCTACGGCCCTTGAAGAATCTGCTGATTGTGGTAACTCAGATTATGAAGGGCGCTCTTTCCAGAGTTTGTCTATTCCAAAAGTACTTGTGTGCTGCTGCTAGGAAATGGGGTTACATTCATAATCTGCCCATTGATAATTATATATAGATTCCCACTTGTTCACTCCCACTACGAAAAATACATGAAGCTAGCCTTGCCATTAACTAAGAATTGGTGGCCTTCCTGGGATCCAAGAACAATGTTGAGCTGATTATAAACAAAAGTTTGTTCTTGATCAGTGCAGAAAGTGGAATATGTGGTGATCTGGGTTGGAAGGAATTATAAGATTGCTCCACTTGAACCCGATGAAGTTGAAATGATATTCGTAAATAGAATCATATAAAAATTGCAATTACCGTGTCTAAACTGATCATAAACTTCAATTGAGGTTTAAGGTTAATTCAAAATTCAATTTCTTTCACTGCACACTCATACAGGGTATCTATCTCAGAATGAATATTTATCCCTGATTGTGCCAAGGAAAAAGTAACCATTCACATTCTGGAATTTGGAAAGCTCCATTGTAAGGGCAAACATCAGCTTCTAGCCTTCTACTGAAAACTGGAAGTTCTAACACTTAGAACAATTAAAATGTGGTCATAAAACTCAAAATCAGGAATCCCTTATCCTTCTATTATATGATCTTCCTTATCCTCAATTTGCAATGTTAAGAACCCACTAGGGCCCATGGAAAGGACTCCATCTCAATTGAAATACCCATTCATGTCTTATGGTTCAAGATCAAACTTTTGTCTATAAAAATTGTACGTTTTCCTTCCCATTTCGATTCCTTAACAAAATCCAATTGTAGATTGCCCCTGCATCTCTGTACTCTGCTCCAAGCATCTGATCTCCCAATTCCCATGGAAGATATATGGATTGGAGATATATCAATTGCAAAAGTTAACTCTTTCCTCTTTATTCATTACAGCGTGTTCTTAATTCCCAAACCTATTATCTTGCTTCTGGGTTTTTCACACAATTTCCACAGTTTTGCTGTACTGCTTAATTAGAAACTAATTATGTCATGTTTGTAATTTCCATTACTGGAGCAGTTCCAACTTGCAACAAGTGCTCTCCTACTCCAATCAAATCAATATTGCTAATTAAACACAATGCTTACTTACACACGTCAAATTAAATTTGTGGAAATCCAATTGCTATTGAAATGGTTTCCAACTAACACTTATATGATTGGGCTGTACTATATACTCTTAGACTACTCTTTCCACGTAATTCACACAAGTTTTCCTTTCCTTTCCTTTTCCATACTAAAGTTTCCTTAGAAAAAAACAACATAAGTACTTATGATTTATATTAGTTTGAATTACCACCAAATTAAGTATATACTCTCCATATTGCTTGCAAAAGTTGCATTTCGTCTTTCCGCTCACCCAACCATGCTGGCTGGCTTCACCAGGACAAGTCTGGCTATTCGATTCGTGAAATCCCCAATATTGAGACTAATTTTTGCAACTTTCTTCACGTCCAAACTGTACTCTGACAGAGATTGAGTCAAGTGGGCTGTGGGCTCTACCTGAGAATTAATTGAGATTTGAATCATATAAAACGACTTGATATTAATATTTGGCCCTATTTATCCAAACTAATTAAACAAGACAAAGATATATATGTACACTTTTTCTCATCCAATTCCAATCTAATCCTCTTTCGTCGACTTATAAAGCCATTTTATTAGTTACATAATTACATTACAGGTCATGTCCAATCCATGAACATTTTGAAGCTTCTTTTGTTTGTTTTTAATTTCAATCCAGGGGGAAATGATGGTCTGGGGTTGAAGGAGACGTACGGTAAATCGAAACAAAGAAAACATGGCAAACCTATATAATTACTAGTATATACTACTATATCTAGAAAGAATGACGAATTCAAGTACGCGCGTGTACGTAGGTATGTTTGAGCAGTGTGAACAGTTCATTAATGAACACTTAATAATTATATAAATGACCTAATCAAATTATATAAATCTATGTTTGATTAGATATAGACTGCAGGCATGCATGCAATGCAAATAAATGTTAGAGACAGTTCCCTCAAAAAAAAAAATGTTAGAAACAGTAGTTATGAACGACCTAGTAAACCAGACACGTAAATCAGGCATTTTAGCTGGCTCACATGGAATGAGGATTTTTCCTTCATTAAATCAAGGAGGAGGGTCACCTACTTCCATGGCCTACATATTAAAGATTTAACATAAACTTCCTCTATTAACTAAGTCAATTTCAGAAAGCAAAGCTAATTTATTGGATCTCATCATAAACTACTTTAATTGAGCAAATTTCCCATTTCAACCAATTATTAATAAAGCTGATTTTCAATTAAGCAACAGAAGATCATAGACCTGCTAGTGCTAATTACAAAGTCTATATAGTACTATTAATTCTCTGCAACAATTTCTTTGCAAAATCTATAAGATTAAATCCATTAATTTGTTTAATTACCCCGTATAGAATAAGGCATGCATAAACTATATAATTTCCCACATATATCTAGACTTAGTAACCTATTGATTGATGAAAACACGCCAATTATTAAACAAAATGAGAAACGCATCTTTCATATATATACTTATATCTAATAAGACTAGATATATGTCTTGTTTCTAGAGTTTCATGAATATGGAAGCAATTAATCTCTCTCAAGTCTTTAAGCAATTGACTATGATCATTATCAACTCAGTAATTATTTCACTGTTTATTATAGTTAAAAAAATATGGTAAAGTATGTGATCTTAGATTCAATTTTGGATTCAGGCTAAGAAATAGTATATATTTACCACACTTTGCTTTCATTAGGTTTGAAAAAGTGTTCTCGGGGCGTTTTCCAAACTTTGCTTTATGATAAAAAAAAATAATAATTAGAGTGCTTGAGAGTCTGATGAGACTGGGTTGCATGTGGTGAGACTTGAGACTTAATTAGGCTAAGAACCGGTAATAATAATACAAATAAAACTCTGCAAATTGACAATTTCTCACCTAAACATGTTCTCATTGGCCATGCTACTCCATCAAAGCTTATTGCATTTTATACCTAACAAGCTTTATAATCAATGCTTTCATGACCTAGCCAAAAGAAGACAATTTATGAAGACCCAAAGAAGACAAAAAAAACGAAACTTGTTTCATTGCAGACCTTGCAATATTTAATATAAATTAACAAAGGAAATCGAAGAAAAACCCTCTTGTCTTTTACTTGATCGAATTCTAATTGCAGCAACCTTGATTCCCTTCATTCTCTCCAATTTGTATATATAAAAGCTTGTCCGGCCACCATATTTAATCCTTTGTTTTGTACACAACTTTCTGGATATTAATTACTATAAGTTTAAGGCTAGAAAATGATCAAGAAACTTTTGTTGGTTTCCCTCAAAAACTAATTAAGTTTCCCGAAAAGTATGCTAAAGTTTCTTGTTTTATTTAACTAATAATTAATTGGGGGGTTGAATTTTGAAGCTATTATGAGGCATTTAACATGGCAGAAGAGAAGAAGAACCTTGATGTTCACATATACCATTTCGATCGAGACCTGATCAAAAGATACCTTACACACAAGAAATTTAAAAAACTTTTAGTAATTTTTTTTTTGGATAAATATGTTGTATTCATCCAGGGCAGCAGGAATAAGAATTGCTACTAAAACTAGTACAAAAGGTTATTACCGAAGGAATAAAACAGAGAACTAATTAAGCTGCAAATGCCAGCTATTACAAAGAGCAACATTTACAGGATCCTAGCAATATTTCTAACACTAAGAAGCCTAATTCTAACAGTATCAGCAATACATTGGAAAGCATGCTCAACATGATGCATCTGCTGCTGAAAAATGCGGCTATTCCTTTCTTTCCATATCACACACCAAAATGCAAAAACTTTTAATTACGCTAATGTAAATTGCTTTGTTTATACGTGAAAATCAATGCCCAAAACAAAAAGAAAGATTCCATTTTACTACTACGAGAGTCTGCATATGACATGAACAATCTTGTTCTTTGCTTGCACGTAAAATGGGTAAATATTATAACAATAAATTTTATAACATTCTATAAATTACTAGTATAAATGATTTTTTCTTCTATCTTAATATATCCATTATTATCACCGCTAAATTGGCTGACCAAATCATCATCTAAGCATTTTGTCTTTAACCCTTAATTTGTCTAATTGAACCAACATCTATGTATAATATAGCCATTAATTAATTAAATAATACTAATAATTAACTAATATATACTTAGTGTATGATGATGATGATAAAATTTCATCATTGAAAGGATCATTTTTTCAAAATTTTACAAATATTTAATCCAAAACTTTACTTTTTAAGGAACCAGCCAAGAAACCCAACAAGGTAACAAGAAAGCAACAACAAAAAAAAGGGTTAAAAAATTAGAGAGCAAAGCAAATCAAAATTAAATCACTACATGAACCACCAGCCGTCTGATCCTGAAATTGACTTTGTAGTTTCAATGAATCCAAGGGATGAAAATCCTCAACTGAATAAAACATAAACGTTAATGATGGTGGGGACAAGGACAAAACACGTTGCTTCCTTCTTCTATCGTCGAAGCTCCGTTGAAAAGTTTGAATAGTCAGCAAAACAAAATCTTCAATCTTCAAAATTCAAACTTTCTTTAGCTTATATATATACCCTTTCCACTCTCTCCCTTCCACTCTCAACCAAAACTTGAAAATTTCTCTCTTCCTCAAATTCAAAAACCCATTGCTTTATTTCTCTGAAAATTCTTTAATTTTTAAGATTATGGATTCAAGCAGTGAAGTATATAGCTCGCAGCTTCAATATCTCAAACAATATTTACTTGATGAATTCTCTCCCGTCGGATCGGCGAGCAGTCATCTTTCTTTTGAAAACCAATGGATAACTGAGGCAAAACCTAATTTTGAAGTTTCTTCCACTTCTCAATCCCAAACTTCAAGCTCTGATTCCTCTGTTACAGTTTCCAACTTTGATTGCCTTAATGACGATGATGATTTCTTTAAATTCTCTCCCAAATTCCCTGGTTTCCAGTTAAAAAGCAATGATGCTTTCGAATTTGAGTCCAAACCTAAAATTATCGACCTCACTTCACCCAAGCCTTCCTCTTCAAACTCCAGTGCTTTCGAATTTGAAGTGAAGCCTCAAATTTCTCAACTTTCCGCGACAAAACCTCAGCTTTCCTCAAAATCAAGCTCTCAGAATCGAAAACCGGAGCTGAAAATCTCTTTACCCCATAATAATAAAGTAGAGTGGATCCAGTTCGGGAAACCGGAAATAGTTCAGGCGGAGCAGAAAAAGTCAAATTCCGAAGAGAAGAAGCATTACAGAGGAGTCCGACAGAGGCCGTGGGGAAAGTTCGCCGCCGAGATCCGGGACCCAACCCGGAGAGGTTCCCGAATCTGGTTAGGAACTTTTGACACAGCCATCGAAGCCGCAAAGGCTTACGACCGGGCCGCTTTCAAGCTACGTGGATCCAAAGCGATTCTTAATTTCCCTCTTGAAGCCGGGAGGTTGGATGCACGCCCCGTTGACGGAGACAGAAAACGGAGTAGAGACGACGGCGAAGGAGAAGAGAGACACGTAAAGGCGGTGAAGAGAGAGAACGATGACGTCACAAAAGCGAGAGATAACGTTGAAGTGCCTTTGACGCCGTCATGTTGGAAAGGATTTTTGGATTTGGATAATAATGACATGAATGCGATTTTCAACGTGCCACTGTTGTCGCCGTTATCACCCCACCCGGCGTTAGGATTCCCCCAAGTTATGGTTTTATGATTGAGATTTTTCAGTTAAAAAAAATGGCGGTTGTGGTGGGTGACGTGGATATTTTATGAAAGACTTGGAAATTTTTTTTGGGTTGTATATATCTTGTTGTAATATTATATAGGCATATAAGATTTTCATATGATTCAATTTCAATTCATTTATCCCTAAAAAAATTCAATTTATTTATCAAATAATAAAATGATTTCGTTTCAACACTCTACAATGTATGAATCTTGATATAGTACACTATATAATTCCTCCATTGTTCCAAAATATAACATCTAAATTTGGTGAAAATATACAATATGCCGCCAGTTATGGGTGAGCATTGATCAGTTGATTCATGTAAGAAATTTCCTTAACCGACTTAACCGATCACTATATAAATTTTAACGGAGTTAATCGAAAAATCTTGCTTACCCGATTAACCAAATTATATCGATTAATTCGGGTAATAATGGCTTAACCAAATTTATTTTGATTACAAAATTGTTTTGGAATGCAAAGAAATTTAATAAACTTTAAGCTTAATAATATTAGAGTATCATAATAAGAATGTTTATGTCTTTGAAAATATTACAATGTTTCATAAAAAACCATATAAACACAAGGTAATATATTATAATCATCCGAACTTTAAGTTCTAAAGTAATATATTATGTTATATAAATTGGGATAATTCGATCGGTTAATCGAAAAAAAAAATTATCCGTACTTGACCGACTTAATCGAAATTGTTTTAATTGACTTAACCGACCTAATTTACTCAAATCTGATCAATTAACTCGGGTTTATCTGAGGATTGTCCAGCCTTACTGTCAGTGTAGTTTAGCATACTGACATATGTGGGGTTCGAGGGTTAATGTGTCCTTTAAGGAATAGATTTTAAACAAAATTAATCAAGGAATGAGGTATATGCCAACTCTTTAACCCGCTTGTGCAATCTAAACTTTACACTGACTGTGTATTGTATAATCGTCCCTAATTATTACTTACCACTTAAGAAAATTATACAATACACTGTTATTGGAGCTTAGCAGACTACAAATATGAGGTTTAAAGGTTGACATGTGTTTTTTAGAAAATAGTTTTTAATATTAAATACAAAATTAATTGAGGATTTGGATATGTGTCACTCAACAGTACCTTAACCTGCGTATGGAATCTAAATTTTACATTAACAATGTAATATCGTATACTCATCCTTATTCCTTATTAAACATATTAATATAGGATGGGATATATAGATAGAAAAGATTCTGAAATACTATTCTGCCAAATTATGAACTAGTCATTGAGTTAGGAGTTCATGCTCAGTATAGAGATATCATGTATGGATAGATATGAAATTCTATTAGTCCTTTCCGTTTTAAAATATTTGTAACTTTAATTAGAGAGTAATTAATTTATTCTAAAATATTGTCACTCTGAATTCCAAGAGAGCATTAATTATATTTTTACTAATACTTATTATATCCCTATTTAAAGATGGAGAAAAAAATGTCATTAAAAAAATGCAAAGTAATATTAATTGAAGGGTAATATAGTTCTTTTAGGGTTTTTTTTTCCTTATAAATAAATAATTTTTAATGCTTTATTAATAGGTGTAAAATTGGTTAAAGTGACGAATATATTGGAATGAAGTGAGTATATGGCTGTGGAAGATATACAACAAATTAATGTGAATTGTAGAACTATATAATTTGTTTTAACTTTGTTGCCCTTGAACTCTTAGCTAGTTTTTAAGTTAAACCCATCTGCCCCCACAATATTTATCACTTTAGTCCCAAACACATAGATGCATAAAAATTTGTTAAATTTCAAAGAAAAAAAAAACTATACTGTCAAATTCAATCAATAATCTTCATCTTTTTTACTAACACTTTCTCTCTATCTTTAAAGAGGAATAATAGTAGTAAAAATACAACAAATGCTTTCTTAAAAATTCTAACGTGACAAATATTTTGGAACAAAAATTTCACTCTAAAGTGACTATAATGTTATGGAATGAAGAGTGTATATGGTTCTCTAAACCACAAAAGTATTTTGATTTGAGTCTTGTTAAAAATTGTGCTTAACCCAAAGTTACTCATCATCAAGGATTTGGACTTGTTGGAGGTGTGCACCACTTCCCTAATGATTATATATGTGTTACATTTTTCAGTATAAAAGAGAAAAATTAAAATGAGAATTTAATAATTATATGTTGATCGTGATGATGAATTATTAATGAAGATCTATCAATTTTTTTCATAGTAGTTGAATACAAGCATGACTTTATTGAAGTTTCCTAAAAAAAGATGTTGATGTTTCAACTTGTATATTTCAAGGTTCAAAATTAAAGGTAGAAGCTCTACTTGCACTTGCATTGCATGTTACTATGTCTGCATCTGCAAGACTGCAACTGCAAGTGTGTCCCGTAATTATTGACTTCTCCTAGCTACCACCTACAGCTTGTGATTATGAATTTGAGTTGCTCGCTTAATTCTTTCATTTTTTTCTTCTAATTAAGCCGAACTAATACTTACCAAGTATATAGTTGAGTTTTGTAGATGTTTGACACTTAACTTAAAAATCTTTAAATCTTTTTGTGCATACATATAGTTTATTCCTTTATTGATATATATGGTTGCAAACATGTCAATGAAATATAATGAAGCTCAAGTTTAGGGTTATATATTCGGCCGGGGATGAAGGCTCAAGTTTGAATATATATACTACTAGTACTACTACATAAAATTAAAATTATATATATTTTCTTCTTTAATTAATTAGTTGAATTCAAATTAAAGTAGTTAATGATGTGACTTAACACATATCACATATATGCATTCAGCATTCTAATTTTCTATAAGGCAATATAAATATATAATACACAGTTTACTTGCACATTCAAGCTAACGATCATCTCAAGAAGTAATAGTCATTGTGAATAATAATATTTCCTATTATATTGCTTACGTTTTTAAGCATATATATTACTCATTTTACTCTTTTGATTAGTATATGTTAACGCCTTATGCCTATAAATATAAACTTATAAATATACGTACATATGATCATCTTGATCACTAATTTACCCTATATATGTATATAAATTTAAAATTTTTTAATAATCATATTTATTATTATATATCATGATCATCTCAATATATTTATATATAAATGCTTTGTCACTCTCGTCTCATTATATTTTGTCGTGCACTGAACTATATATGAACATGATCTAAGAGCTAGAGTAATTAGTTAATTTTATTCTTTGACTATCGAATTAATTGTCATGTATAGTATTATATATTAATCCATTTTCCAAGTTGTTTTTATTTATTATAGAAAAAAAAAAATCCACACAGTCATAGTCGTTAATTCTAATTCTCATAACGATCTTTTACAATTCATTATTGAAGAAAAATATTGGTTCGTGGTTTTGACTTATGTTTTGAATTTGCAAACTTTGCATGTGAATTTGATCATACTATTACTAAACATTTTGACAATATTGAGCTTACTAATTGCTACTACTACTACGTCTCAATGAAGGTTACCATATGATTGAAAATAAAATCATTAAACGAAAATAAAGAATTTTAGTAAAATTTAGAAAGCAGATATGGCGCCGGTGCTTAAGTTCAAAAATCTTGACTTCAAAGCCCCTGGAACATGCAAGCCAATTAATGATCTTGATTCTTGAGGTGGTGTGGTAGTAGATTGTCGAAGGAATCATAGAGCTTAATTAATTAGGTCTCTAATTAATGCTTTGTATTAGGCCGAATAATTAGGAAATTTAGCGTAATTAAACATTAACCCGATCAAAAATCAGAAATATCATATCCATACAGAATGAGTTTACTTTATTTTGATTAAACACCAACAGAACAGAAAGATATCAACCGCGATTTTTGGCCAAAAGAACGAAAACACACGTTAATTAAAAAGTATTTTTATTCTTTGAAATTTGAATGAATCAATTAATTAAATGTACTCATTATCAATAATTTAACCTAATTAGTCAAAGTCATCTGGGTCTTCTCTCTAAGGACTAATTCCTTATCCGACTTTAATTATTATTTTTTTCCTTTTAAAGACAAAACAAATTTTAAGTGTCGGGATCTTCAGGGTTTACATTGAGTTTTTTTTTTTTTTAGTTCGCTATATATACTACTGGCATTTTATATGATATAGTAGATGATAAATTAGTTTAACTAGTATTTTGGCCTTTGAAAATAATTATGATGGCGTCACATCTGATCTCTACTACCAAGCCTTTTCATTTGCTCGTGTTTTTGGTTGACCAAACATTGCCCATTCTTTGAATTTCATCTTTTTATCTACTTCTTTAACTTTGTCAACTGTAAGCTAACGAATTCTCCAGAGAGAGAACACGTAAATGGTCAATCTAACATGTGCCTCAATTACATACTAATATTTTTCATTTTTTCCCCTTTGAATCAATTTAATTATTATTAGTGACTTTTTTTTTAGATAAATTATTAGTGAATTCAATATTCAATCCCTCTTTCTAATAATATGCAGGACCTTTTTTTGGTACCTAATAATATGCACGACTTTATAACTAATGAATAAGTTAATTATATGGCAAAAGAAAAAAAAAAAAAAACTACTCACACTTATAACTCCAAACAAAAAGGATGGGAACAAGTTTTTGCTCCATTACTATATATATATAAAGCAAAAGATTAATCACTTGTTCCTATTCCAGGGCAGTGCGGCAACAAGTTCTTATAACCCGTGGGTTTTCTAGATCTGCAGGAGATTGGTATTTTGAATATGGTTGGGCAGTCAGAGGGTTGAAAGGCAAATCCCTCCTTACTACGATATTGAATTTGGCTTGGACGGCTGGACCACCTATTGCTACTATATTTGGATGGAAAGAAATGCTCGACTTCATGGAAGGAAGCAGAGTTCTGAGGAGATTGTCTTTGGACATGTCAAAGATGTCATAAAGTTTAAATTTCATGGTTTAAGTAGAGTTAGTTCTAGATTTTGTCAATAGGCGCTTGTGTACTAGCTGGAACTTTGTTATCCCTGGTATAAGCTGTTAGTTTTCAGTTTGTTATTACTGTGCAATCTATCATTTTGTTCTATTGAACAAAATTGGTAACGCTGTATAAGCACTTGGTGCTTTTCTGGATAAATAAATTGCTAATTATCCAAAAAAAAAGCAAAAGATTAATTATGAAGAAAATTAACAAAGTATTAATGCTTGTGTTTTAAAAAAGTAAAACATGCATAATCGGAAATTTTTCCCCGTTCAAACCCGGACTTGGTGCTTAGTTGCTTATGTTGACATTCATGTTTTATTCAACCGTTAATCGAAAAGTTTTTGCCATTAACATATATAGTTAGAAAGTATAGAAACTATTGAAGTTTTGACAATTAATTGTAATTTGACTCGTCATTATTTTCAACTCATTCCATCTTCAAATAATTAACCGTGTTTTTTTGTTAAACAAAAACTGTTTGCTTCATCATAAAATAAGTTAAAGTCATTCAAAAAAAAAAAATGACGGACACTACTTATCATTAAACGAATGGCAGATATCGCATGATAATAATTAAGTCTTTAACTCGAAAGAACAATAATAAATTATAGGTTTGCCGTGAAACAACGATCATCATGAATTTATAGGAAAATAGTAGATAGAATTGCTCTATCACTCTAACTCCTTCATTGTCATGAAAATAACAATTCCGTCAGTCATGACCACTACTAATAAAATTGTACAAAATCAATGAATAATTGATTATATGCTACAATCATTGAAATTTGACCACAATTGTGTGAGTCTTATAAATCTTTTACTGTTTTTGATATTACTAGTTTTAAGTATCACGTGCGTTGCACGTGGCGCAACGTGTTTAAATAAAATTTTCATATGCAATTATGATAACATCTCTATTAAATTATGATAATTACACTATTTTTTATGATCCAATTATGAAATTTTGATAAGCTCCTATGAAATTTTGATAACGGTACTATGGAATTTCAAGAATCCTTTTATAAATTTTTTAAACTTTCTTATGAAATTTTGTTAACCTCCCTAAGGAATTTTAAAGACCTCAATATGAAATTTTGATAACCAACACTATGAGATGTTGATAACCTCCATATGATATATTGATAACCACTTTATAAAAATTTAAAAACCTCCATATGAATTTTTTAGTAATCACACTTTAAAATTTTGATAATCACACTATGAAATTGTGATAACCTCACTATGAAATTTTAATAAACCTCCTATAAGATTTTGATAACTTTCTTATGAAATCTTGATAACTACAAATTTTGATAAGCTCCCTATGATTTTTTAAAAACCTCATTATGAAATTTTGTTAATCTCCCTATGAAATTTTGATCTACATACTATGAAATTTTGATAACCCTCTTATGAAATTTTGAAAACTAAACTATGAAAATTTGATAACCTTCATATGAAACTTTGATATCCTCACTGAATTTTAATATCCTCCCTGAATTTTGGTATCCTCCCTGAAATTTTGATAACCTCACTTTGAAATTTTGATAACAACACTATGAAATTTTGATAATCTTCATATAAATTTTGATAATCATATCTTTATGAAATTTTGATAATCACTATATGAGATTTGATAACTTTCTATCAAATTTTTGTACTCCTTATGGAATTGAGACTTTTATAACCTTCATATGAAATTTTGTTAACCACACTATAAAATTTTGATAACCTCCCGATGAAGTATTAGTAACCTTCTAATGAAATTTTGTTAACCACACTATGAAAATCGTATAACCTCGCTATGACATTTTGAAATCTTTTTGATAACCTTTCTATAAAATTGTGATAATTAACCACCCTATGAAATTTCAATAACCAACCTAAGAAATTTTAATAACCTGATCCTATGAAATTTTGGTAACCACTCTATGAAATTTTGGTAACTACACTGTGAAATTTTGGTAACCACACTATGAAATTTTGGTAATCACACTATGGATTTTTGATAACCTGGTCATGGAATTATAATAACCAAAGTAAAATATTAAATTGATATAATGAAATAATTTATAATTAAAAAATAATGGAATAATTAAAAATATTATTTAGTAATGGCAATTTAGAAATATGTTTTAAAAAAAGGGTACAATAGGAAAATATGTTTTAAAAATAAGGGTACAATCGGAAAACATAAAGTTTCCCCTTATTCGTACTTTTATATATAGTGTATAGATAACCAACATTGAGGTAAACTTATGGTGAAAAATCATGCCTAAATTCTAACAAATACTAGTTTGAATTTGCACAATTTTATTGGTAAGGGGTCATGAACCACATGATGGACCAAAAATAATTTCTTCTTATGTTTACTTTTGTGGGGAGCTTTTTGTGCAGCAAATATGGGCTAACTAGTCTCGGCTCCAAAGGGTTTAGGCCGACCCCTTTCTCCAAGAGAGAATCGGGTTTGAGAGGAAAATATGACAAAAGATAGATTCGGCGGTAATTTTGGGGAACTCGAGTTACAGCGATTATGAGCTATGCGGTGAGAAGGAAATATAATAAAAGGACAACCCAGAAAGAGCTCTGAAGAAGTCATGTTGCGGCAGTGATGAGCTCTGCGGTGGAAAATAAAATAAAACACGATTCCAACAGAATATTCTGGAAAACACAAATGCAGCAACTATGGGAGCTGCTGCGGGAGGTGTTATACCGCAAACTTGAGATTTTGGGGAAGAAAATACAGGCTTTGTTAGCCTCTGTTTTTCGTTCCCAAGAACAGAGCACTATATGGAAATTGTATTTGGGAGAAAAAATTGTATTAATTTACTTCAAACAAATAGGAAATACATTTTGAAAAATTGACTTGAAGAAAGAAGGTGGGAAACACTTTGAAAGGGAAAGAAATCAAAGCAAAGAAATTTGGAAGTATTTTGCTGCGTGAGATGAAGCTCTCTATGTGTGAACTGTTGAAGATGAAGTCTGCCATGTGATTATTTATAGGCCCCTCGTTGCGGTACGGAACCCTCTATGGCATGATTCCCCCTGCCGCAACATCTTCCAAATCAAGCTTATACATAAGTCTGCTTTTTGCTTTTTCGAATTATTTTGCCTTTCTAAGTGTCAGGTCGACTTCGGCTCTGAGATTCCTTGCAGCAAGTCAACCGCTGCGGATTCTTTCACTTTCTTGCCATGACCTTATCTTTGAAGTAGGAAACAGCTCCCAAGCAAACTGTCCCTTCCAAAAATAAATCCTTGACAGATTCCCATCTTCCATGCCATCCAAGTCACTCCTTCAAAATGTTTTCCCGCCTCGTGGTCTTGGTCCACATGTCCTGCAAATACAAATTATCAGTGTGTTTTTATTACATTAATTAGGCTTTTAATGCCGGAATTAAAATGTGAAATAAATTGTCATAAGCAAAGTTACTCCCTTTTGGTAATATTCGTTTCTTGGTATCTTTGCTGCGGCATCTCTGGTTTCCCCCTTGAGCAGCACTGCAATGCTTCTGCTGCCATGTGACTATGAAGACTTTTCTGCTGCGGGGAAGACTTGTTTCACGTGTCGCTATAGCAAGCTTCGGGTGTGATTCTTTGGGCCACTTGAGAAACATGGGCTTCGTTTGGGCCTGTGTTGTATTGGGCTCTTTTTTTATATGTGTGTGATGACCCAATACCAATGTGATGGGTATCAAGGTTTATAAATGTGAGTATTTTGTGAAAAATAGGAAAAATATGCTATTTTTAGTATTTTTGGATATGGTAAAAAATTGGGATTTTTTTGTGTTTAAATGGGCTTGGTTATCCCACATTTGACCCTTAACAACTTTCTAATAATTGATTTCAGAAAAAGGTTTTTTTTTTTCACGAAAAAAAAAGAAAAAGGTTTTTTATATTTAGACCTCCTTGAAGACTTTGTTGACTTGGATCCAATCATTGGTTTAGGCTCATAGATCTCGAAGCCCAAAGAACGGCCCAAAATAACCGTTTGAGAGCTTCAACTTGAAAAGAGATTCATAATTTGGGATTTGAAATAGACCGAATGTTTGGGCTTCAACCCATTAGCGGTGATTTGGGCTTATTTTTGGGTCCTTAATACTACTTTTATAAGAAAAAATAATATTAGCCACGTGGAGTCTTATTAGCCGTTTATCTTTTATCTTTCATTCCCTGCCGTTCATTCTCTAACAACCCCATTGAAATGGACATTTCTCTCGGTTGGCAGGTACCATTGTAGAAAACCGAAAATGGAATCTTTGGTTGTTGGAGACCTCGCCGTTCCTTCACCGTTCACTGGTTTCTGCAGATCTATTTCCCATGCTTGTTTCTCCATGGATTCTGCTAGCAGAAATGATTAGATCGCTTCATGATCTACCGTTCGATATCGGTTGTTGACGTGATTCAGTCCGTTGGATTGCATGCAGCTTAACAACCTTTGTGATAAAGCGAAGCCTTTTTCCTTCATTTTGCTTGGTAACTTTTTTATCTTTATCTCTCGGGTTATCTTCAATTTCTGCAAAAATGGTAGTGCTTAACTGTTTTATTCGGCAGGGAGTTATTTCGAAGAACGGCTGCTTATCGGAATCCGGCGTCGGAAAGTGGAGACATGGCTGGGTATGTAGCGGAAAGGTAGAGATGTGGGATATAGGGGCTTTTTTTTGTTGAATGGATGTGTAAAGATGATAACAGGGCGAAGAAGCCAAGAAATGGCTGAGTCCTGATTTGATTCTATGGATGTCCATCTCGGCCTTTGCCATGACAGGTGCGCTTGCATGGCAGGTCACCCAAAGCTTAATAAAATCTACATCTTTTTTGTGTTTCGAGGGGAGTTCGCACGGGAATTTGCCCGGGTTCTCCCCTCTGTGCTGTGTCCCTGTCGTCTGCTTTCTTCCTGTTTTTTCTCTTTCCATTTTTTTTTGTCTGCAACGACTCTACTCTGCACCATTTGGGTTTGGACTCGCTACCGGAAAAGCTCATTCTCACCGCAACGCCGTTGATCTGCTACTTTCAAAATGGGGAAGAACAAGGTATATTTAACATGATTCGCTAATATTGCCCTTTGATTATAGTTGGGTCTATCCAGATTCCTTTCCTAGGCATACTGCTTATGCTGTTTGCTTTATGGCTATCTTTGATACCTCTAAAAGGCTCTAACTTGCTATGATAATCCTCGCATGAATTAACTGATAGTACAGATGAATCTAACATATTAACATGCATTAGTTCTTAAAGTCATTTGGTAATCTATGGAAAAGTTCATATTTGATCTAAAAATGATTGTGATATATCATATATCATCCACTAATCTGAATTGATTGGTAGCATTAAAAAAATTTCAGAATGCTTCTAAAATGACATGTACTTCGCATTGGTAATTGCTGTTGTTAATGTTGCATAAAAGTAGATCATGATGGAACAGTCTGTGAAATTAAAATATAGCTTAGAACTTGTATGAAGTAGTGCACAACTAATTCTAACAATTTGGTTAATTTTGAACTTTAAGTGGAGGAAATGCGTTTGGCAGTTTAAGAAAATCTGTAGGTAAAATTGGGATTAGTGGTGTGGTGATTCTTTGGCACAGATCAGCTTCTGCAATTACATGAGTCAGTATTTTATGTTCCTCGGAAGAATTTCAGCTGTTATTGCAAATAGTACTGCATTCATTCCAATTGCAGTTCTAACCATGTTTTTTGCAATATTGTTTCACCAAAATGCATCTCATCAAAGTACAATGCTTGGCCTACACAAAGGATGAACTGAAAGTTTGCATGCCACTCAGATATGGGCATCAGATCACACTAATGATAATCTACTCATTGTTCTTAGACTTTTGACATTAATAATCTCCTAACCCTAACTGATCTATTCTTATACTTTTGAAATGACTTTCCCTTTTTCTCCTCTCTTATTTACATTGTCTTGCTATCTGAATCTATTGTCTTCCAGAGCCCTGTTTTATTATAGTATTGCAATATCCCTATTGTCACAGTTGTATTAGGAGGATTCTATGTTGTAGTCATGAGTCGGTGTACTTGCTTGTGGTAGTCTCTGTAGTTCTTTAAGCCTATGGTTGGTATAATATTTTGATGCAAGCCAGAAGAATCTTTTGGATTTCAACCATGTTAACCTTTTTGTGAGGGCAAGTTCCGCGTGAAGATTATTCCAAGGTTTTTCAGAGTGAAGAATTGGCAGCCAAGGTCAATTTCCAGGTTTCATGTACATGTTAAAGAATGACACCATTGGAGTATCCTGATAACTGAATTCATTGCAGAAGCTATCTAATCCTACTAAGATGATTGACTTCACTGGCAAGTTGGGAAGCATTGGAGTGGATGAGGGATTCAACACCGAGTATGAGGGATCTCCTGTTTCAAAATTTGTGGCTGGTTGCTGTATTGAGGTACATGTCAGATTTGTACATCCAACTTTTACATAGTGAAAGTTTCTCAGTGGACTATGGTCCCGTGGTTTTTCCCCTTGATATTTAGGGGTTTTCCACGTAAAATCTGGTGTCTTTTTTAGTTTATTTCTTTCACAAGATTTGCTTTGCTTATTGTTTCATCACTGGTTTAGATTGATAGATAGGAAGTTGGTTCCTGAGTTTTCTATTGTTTCTATATTTGCTAGCTTTATTGTATTAGGCATGCAAAGTTTGAAGTGAGAAATTGAAGCCTTTATTTTCTTGAACATGAAATTTTATTGAAGTCTTTTGCATGAATTGCATCCCATTTAATTTTTTTTCTTTTGATACTTGATAGTTTTAATCACATATTATCAAGGTTAATCTAAATCTTAATTCCCAAATGTGGTAAAGCCAATAATTTGTATATCAATCATTTATCGTGTATGACTCCTTACATGGCCAAAGTTAATAGGGAATTTCACTTCTATAATTGAGGGTGCTTGCTGGGTAATTGCTTTCTAAATTTTTATATTTAAATTTAAATTAGTGATGATTACTAGGAAGAAAGATCTGTAAGCTCAAAACCGGAAGAGCGCTCAAGCCCAACCCAAATTGGGCTTTGAGAGGTTGGTGGTTCGAACCCACTCGGATCTCTTTCCCATCTTTTATTTGGAAAACCTTTTCCAAACTAAAAAAGGATTATTTCCTAGGTCGTAATTAGAAAGAACCAAATCAAAAATACGTATTAGACTACGATTGTTATTAGTATTTACCTAAATCCAAATCCTATTAGAACAATGAGGCAATACGAAGCCTATAAATACCAAGCACTAGACCTATTAACATTCACATAAAACTTTCAAAGCAAAATATTATTCCCAAACCAGAAACAATTCATTAGCAAATCCAAGTCCTAATTACGAAGAAAATTGCGATATGGCTGTGTCTGACAGTAATCTTCCTCCTCTATGTGCCAAGGGTTGCGGCTTCTTTGGTTCTTCGGAAACCAAGAATCTTTGCTCCAAGTGTTACAAGGATTATCTCAAAGACTTTGAAGCCAAACTGAAAATCTCAAGTCCGACTCCACCAAACCCTTCGGTTTCTTCTGCCGGTTCTGATTCTTCAACAGATTCTGATTCTGTTTCTGCTCCACTAAAACCCAAGAACCGATGTGAAAGCTGTAACAAGAAGGTTGGATTGATGGGATTTTCGTGCCGGTGCGGTAAACTTTTCTGCGGCGCTCATCGTTACCCCAAGGAACATTCATGCAACTTTGATTTCAAGACATTGGATCGTCAAGCTTTGGCTAAAGAAAACCCTCTTATCAAGGGCGACAAACTAGAAACAAGGATTTGATGATGTATCTTTTTTCTTTTGCCTTTTAGAATTAGTCTCCTTTCTATAATTTGTTTGCTTCATGTTCTTTTTGAAATAAATAGTATTATTAGTCATTTAATTAAGACCAAGTCTTTTGGGTTCGTTTACTTTATGGGGTTTTCCCCATCTTCAATTCACTTTTAAACAGAAAAATAAATATATACTTACAAATAGAAACTTATAATTCTTGTAAAAGACATTGAAGTTTTTTCCTTCGTTTTTTCTATTGTAAGTTGTAAGCCGCGGCCAAAAACTACAGACGATAGCATATTTAAATGTTAAAACTCGATCGAAGGGACAATTTCGTACGTACAAGTCACTAAGTCAGCCAACCATCGCCTTGTTCCAAACCGGCAGCCAAGCCAACAGCCAGCTAACATAAACACAGTGGTTTCTGTTTGTTGTCTTTGTATGTTGAATCTGGGATATTCATCTCATCTCAATTACAGACAATATTTACTAATTAATTAATATGATTATTCCAATGACAAATTTTCGTACAGATTCCTTGTTACCATCGTACATCGTCAAATTAATACCTACTTAAAAAGAAAAAGATAGAGCAATTACCGTCGAATCTTATATATATATACCCATATCAACAATTACATAATTTATTTTGGATTTGGACAATACTTAGAAAAAATAGCTATATATATTATATATAACCCTACATTTGGTTTCAAAGTAAAATCAATTAACCTCTACTTTTACGTAATAGTTACAATTATTATGAGAAATACATTCATGTCATGACTTAGTTAATACTATTTTAATTTAACTATCAAAAATATAATAGTAAGACAAATTAAGTTTTCTATATAGTAGCCATATGGAGTAGTAATTAGGACGAAAGTACAAACAGAGTTTTTTAGTCTTGTTGGTAACCAATGATCTTCCTTGTGGCAGAATATAAGGAAATTGCAATTTAAAAAGAAAACAATATATATGCCAAATATATAGATACAATAATATACTGTGTCAACCCAAACGTATCTTTGGAAACAACTAGTTTCAAACTTAGCTTTGCAAATGTGCTGGCGACGGATTTTCAGAAGAAACCTTTTTTGTCTCCATATGTTATGGCTCTTATTCATCAATTTTATATTCGATTGGCTTAGTATATTGGTGTTAAGTTCTATATATACCAATCATTTCTTGTTCTTTCAAACACCCTCTCTCCCTCTCCCTCTCACTCTGTTGCAAATTAATGACATTCTCTGGCTTCCATTTCTTGAGCGGCTTTTCATGTAAAAGGAAGCAATTAAGATCACTTTCTTGAGTTCTTCAAAGTAATAATTGTTTAAAATCTCTCTTTTGGGTTTGATGATAAATTTTTTTTAAGGTTATGCATAAAAAAGGTTAAATTGCATGAGTTATAGTAACAAGATAGTGTATGTTTCAATGTTTCAATGATTAGTTTGGCTCTTTTTGGCACATTATTACAACTTAGTTGCTAGGGAAATGGGTGAAAAGATATGGAAAAATCTATAATCTTCATTATATTTCAGTCTAATGATAAGTTTCGACTCTGTTTTTCTTTTAAAAGAAAAAGATATATGTGAAGTGATCAAATGGACTATGTTCTTTATTTGGCAGATTATCAATCATTTGTTTTGAGGGTTGAAAAAAGAGAAATATGATGGACGGAGACAAAACAGCAGTTGCCCTTGAAGCAATCAGCAAGGAAATCGTTGATTTGGTAAAGCTTTCTCTGGTTTTAATATTAATTAAAGATTTCGGAAGTTCTGTTTTTTATGCTAATCTGGGAATTGCTTCCTCAATCCTGCAGGAAAACATCCCAGTGGAAGAGGTTTTTGAAAAGCTCAAATGCACAAAAGATGGTTTAAGCTCTGAGGAGGTTAAGCAACGATTGGAACTTTTTGGCTACAACAAACTTGAAGAAAAAAAGGTAATTAATCTTCTTTTTCTAATGTCAAACATGGCCTAATTTTTAAGTATAGGCTCCTTGGAACTGAATTTGGGTCTACAAAAATTATGCACAGGAAAACAAATTTCTGAAATTTTTGGGATTTATGTGGAATCCTCTCTCATGGGTTATGGAAGCAGCTGCACTTATGGCCATTTCTCTTGCACATGGAGGGGTAAGTTTATAGCCCACTTCAAGAAACTGAAACTGAGACCATTATTTCATAGTTCATATTGCTGAAGCGATTTATCTGTCTTTCCAGGGGAAGGACGTAGATTACCATGATTTCATTGGTATTATCGCACTGCTTATTATTAATTCAACAATCAGTTTTATAGAGGAAAACAATGCTGGAAATGCAGCTGCAGCCCTTATGGCTCGATTGGCTCCAAAAGCAAAGGTTTTTCCCCTGTCTATTTAGCTATTATAGTTTTTGGGGTGTTAATTGTTAAATGCATTCTTCAATGGAATTTAATTGGATTAAATCAGGTTTTACGTGATGGAAAATGGAGCGAGGAAGATGCTTCTGTGTTGGTTCCTGGAGATATTATCAGTATCAAGCTTGGTGACATTATACCTGCTGATGCACGTTTGCTTCAAGGAGATCCTCTCAAGATCGATCAGGTTTGATGAATTTTTATACTGAAGATACTGAAATACTCATTCATAGTTTGAGTTTAAATTACAGAACTTTGATGGTATATCAGCTATTGGCTCTGACTTACACTCCAAGTAATCTGTATTTTTGCATTTTACAGTCAGCTCTTACAGGAGAGTCGTTGCCAGTGACTAAACATCCAGGGGATGGAGTTTACTCAGGCTCAACATGTAAACAAGGTGAAATTGAAGCAGTTGTTATAGCAACTGGTGTACACACTTTCTTTGGGAAGGCAGCTCATCTTGTTGAAACCACGACACATGTTGGACACTTTCAACAGGTTCTCATATTGGAAATACTTTGTAATTGTATCCTTTTGTGTTTTTGAAAGTTTACCCTACATTAAATTGCTAATTGTGTATGGTTAAATTTCAGGTCTTAACTTCAATTGGTAACTTCTGTATCTGTTCCATTGTCACTGGAATGGTGATTGAGCTCATTGTTATATATGGGGCTCAACACAGGCATTATCGAGAGGGTATTGATAATTTGCTTGTTATCCTTATTGGTGGTATCCCAATTGCTATGCCTACTGTGCTTTCTGTCACTATGGCTATTGGCTCTCATCGCTTATCTCAGCAGGTCCAAATTAATGATTTATTTATTGAATACTATAGCCCTTTCCCTTAATCACATAAAAAATCAACTTAATTTCAATACTTAACTTTCTGAACAGGGTGCCATAACAAAGAGAATGACAGCTATTGAGGAAATGGCTGGAATGGATGTGCTATGCAGTGATAAAACAGGCACATTGACTCTCAACAAACTTACAGTGGACAAAAATTTGATAGAGGTGACAGTTTTTATTACTTTATATTATTGAGTAGAACTACACCAACTAGAATGTTGAAACTCAAAGATTTGTCTTCATTTATTAGGTTTTTGTTAATAATGTGGATAAGGATACGGTAGTTTTGATGGCGGCTAGAGCTTCAAGGTTAGAGAATCAAGATGCTATTGATGCTGCAATTGTTCAAATGTTGGCTGATCCTAAGGAGGTAACTTGTTTACCTATAATTAATGAAACCAAATATTTTCCTGCATTGAAATGCCATTAAATCGATCTGTTGACTATTGTAATTAGGCTAGAGCGGGAATCACAGAGGTTCACTTCCTTCCTTTCAATCCAACTGATAAAAGAACAGCCCTTACTTACCTTGATGGAGCTGGTAAGATGCACAGAGTCAGCAAAGGTGCACCAGAGCAGGTAGAAATTAACCATTCCAAAAAAAAAAAAACCAAAGTTTCTGTTTTAAGACACTTCTGCAAATAAGCTTGTTTGAATTGTAGATACTCAATCTGGCCTGGAATAAATCAGATATCGAGAAGAAAGTGCACTCCATAATTGATAAATTTGCTGAGCGTGGGCTTCGGTCCCTTGCTGTTGCTAGACAGGTATGGAATTGGAAGTGTTTACTTATTACAATTATAATAATAATATCTTAATTAGAACATCACAACTTCATTGAATGGAAGAATTAATTGTGCATTAATTATTTTTATTAGGAAGTGCCTGCTGGTACTAAAGATAGTCCTGGAGGACCCTGGGATTTTGTTGGTCTTATGCCTCTCTTTGATCCACCTCGCCATGACAGTGCTGAGACCATCCGAAGAGCCCTGGATCTTGGTGTCAGTGTTAAGATGATTACAGGTCTCCTTTATGTCTCATTTTTTGCCTCCTTTTGCTCAAGACTTTTGGTTGGTTTGGCTACAAAAAATTTTTTGTTGTTTTTTTTTTCCAGGTGACCAACTGGCAATTGCTAAGGAAACAGGAAGAAGACTTGGAATGGGAACAAACATGTATCCTTCCTCATCTTTGCTTGGTGACAGTAAGACTGAAGTACTTGGAGCTATGCCAGTTGATGAACTTATTGAAAATGCTGATGGATTTGCTGGAGTTTTCCCAGGTAATTATATATTTGCTATGAAATTAGTACTTGATCAGCTCTATAAACATGTTGTATGTATTCCATGTCTCTAATTTAATATTTGTTGCTGCAGAGCATAAGTTTGAGATTGTTAAGAAACTACAAGCTAAAAAACACATTTGTGGAATGACTGGTGATGGGGTCAATGATGCACCTGCATTGAAGATAGCAGACATAGGAATTGCTGTTGCAGATTCAACTGATGCTGCTCGAAGTGCTTCTGATATTGTCTTGACAGAACCTGGTCTCAGTGTCATCATTAGTGCTGTTCTAACAAGCCGTGCAATCTTTCAAAGAATGAAGAATTACACGGTAAAAAAAAAAAAAAATTCCTTTTACATTTCAACTTTATAGTGACATTAATCAAATCTTTCAAGTTTCTCACTTTGTGTATTCTTCCATTTTCCAGATATATGCAGTATCCATCACAATACGTATAGTGGTGAGTTATGATTAACTTTTTGCCTTATCTTCACTTTTAACTACTTAAGTTCTTTTTAACTGAATTGATCATACTGGTTTACATCTTGCAGTTGGGCTTTATGCTGCTTACTTGCATATGGAAGTTCAATTTCCCACCTTTCATGGTTCTAATCATTGCCATTCTTAATGATGGTCAGTAATTATTCTTTGACAGGAATCTCTTATAATTTGTCTGTCAAATTGACTGACTGCTGATTTTGTTTCCTGCAGGTACCATTATGACAATATCGAAAGACAGAGTGAAGCCATCACCAATGCCTGACAGTTGGAAGCTCAAAGAGATTTTTGCTACTGGGGTTGTTATTGGCAGCTACTTGGCCTTAATGACCATCATATTCTTCTATGCAGCCTATGAAACTGATTTCTTCCCGGTAAAATGAAACTGATTCTGGTTTTGGGCAGTGAATTATGCTTAATTAAGACATATACATATATGCTTAAACTCTTTCTCTGCTTTGTTCCTCAGAGAAAATTTGGCGTAAGAACTTTCTCCAAAAATAGTTTGAATATTTCGGATCCGGGTATTAAAGACCATTTGGATAAACAATTAGCATCTGCAATTTACCTCCAAGTTAGTACCATTAGCCAGGCTTTAATATTTGTGACTCGTTCCCAAGGATGGTCATTCACGGAAAGACCTGGTCTTCTTCTTGTTTCTGCTTTCATCATTGCTCAACTTGTAAGTCTATATCAGCTTGAAATTACTTTTAGTCATGTCGTTGATATTCAGTTATTCATAATCTAATGAATCCCATATTCAACTTTTATATTTCAGATAGCAACTGTTATTTCTGCTCTAGCATCATGGAGTTTTGCCGGAATCACAGCTATTGGGTGGGGATGGACAGGAGTTATTTGGCTTTACAACATTTTAACCTATGCTTTGCTTGATCCCATCAAGTTTGCAGTTCGATATGCACTCAGTGGCAGAGCTTGGGATTTGGTATTGGACAAAAGAGTAAGTTGCTCCTCACCACAAGACATTTTCGGCTTATTAGCTTTTTTACCCCTGAACTACAATGTCGAGGACACTTTGTCTCATGAACTTCAAATCTCGACGACAATTTGTCTCATGAATTTTCAAATTCAGGACAGTTTGCCCCCTGAACCATAACGTCAAGGACTTTTGTCCCATGAACTTCAAATCGCGACAATTCATCCCATGACAATTTACCCCTGAACTTTCTAAATTAGGTCAATTTACCCCGAGGCAAATTGTCATGAATTTTAAAAGTTTAGGAGACAAATTGTCTCGATTATAGTTTAGGAGCAAAGTATCCTTAACCCCATAGTTTAAGGGACAAAAACACTAAAAAGCACATGGTCTGAAATTTTACTGTTTTCAACAACAAGAATTAAGGTCCCAATTCTTGGTATTTTGTATTGGTAGACGGCTTTCACAACTCAAAAGGACTTCGGAAAGGAAGCTCGGGAAGCTGCATGGGCTGCTGAACAACGAACGCTCCATGGATTACAGTCGACGGACGCAAAGATCTTCACAGAAAAGCACACTTTCAGAGACATCAGTGTCATGGCAGAAGAAGCCAGAAGGCGTGCGGAGATTGCAAGGTAATTAATCTTCTGTTCTATTCTGTTTCTTGAAATTGAAAGTGCCCTGTTTCTGATTTTTTGCGCACTAATTTCCAGAATTGATTTCTTTGTTTTGCAGATTAAGAGAACTT
>AWWV01013899.1:0-84233 GCA_001974805.1 Corchorus capsularis | reverse complement strand
CTGAAAGGCAGAGTCGAGTCATTTGCAAAGTTGAGAGGGTTGGACATCGATGTCAACCCACATTACACAGTCTAAGGGCGGTCGATTCTCTCAAGTTTCAATGGCATTTCACGTCATTTTTCCCCTTCTTTTTCCATTTTTTTCTGCTCATCGAGCCATTTCGAGCGCTAGTTTATCTGCTCCCATTATCCAAGAAGCACAACTGAGTTTCATGTTCCTTTGCACATTTTCTACAATAAAAGCCATTAATGACATTATCAATATCACCATTTTACACTTCCTTGACAAAATTGTGAAAGTATTGCTTCTTTTAATTACATTTATTCTTCTTATAATTCCATTTCTATATCCTAACCATAAAAACGGAAGAAAAATAAGTTAAGTACCGTTGTAGACGAGAGCATAATGACATGATGCAAAAAAAATTAAAAAAATAAAAAAAAACTAATAAATAAATAAATAAAAGGGTCCGTTGAATATTTGAATGGGCTTTGAATTTGACGAAATGCTGAAATTGGGTATGGCCCATCTAACATTTTCAAATGACCAAGCCCGACCAAAATTCTTTGGGCCCATTTTCATCATCTTGAGTGACCAAACCTTTTTGGGTAGACATCAACATGATTAGAAAAAAAGGATAAAATTTAGGACTAACCCTTATATATAATTATTTGTTGTTAATTTGGAGCTAAACCTGGTTTTAATTGGGATTTTTACTATTTGTTAAAACTCGAAAACAAACAAGATATAATACTAGGGACACGTGGCGTAATTTGGTGGTTGGGGCACCAAAAATGGGGCCAGAGGATTTTTATCCAAGTTGGAGTTGTACCCAAAACAAACAACCAAAAGAGATCAAGACATGATTATTACTCTATCAATAGACAGCATAAATTCTAATGAATTTTGCCCATAAATTGGTGTATCTATATATATCATTCTAGTTTGGCATGTACTTGACAAATAATATGAGTTATTAGTAGGTAGCTGGATTCTCAATTAAGAGACAAGATAAAGGAAGCTAGGTTTTCTGGCATTTTCAAATGTACACTTCATCTATTAATTACTCAAGAGGATGGGAAATTCTCTTTATAGTTTAGTCCCCACTTCCTTTATTATTGTTTTTTGTTTGCATTCTCTAAAATCATAAGTGATGACATATACAACTTTAAATCGTATCATAGTGTACTAGCTACCTGAAATTTGGTAAACATCAAGGGATGATAGCTTAAGCATGTTTCATGTTTGCATTAAATAGAATAGGCTTTACCAATTTGACGACGAAATTAGTTGTTTCTTGCCTGGATTCAACTATATATATTTATTATATGAAAACTATAGGCACTAAACCTAAGATATATAGTATTATTATAACCATAATATTCCTTTATAACTCAAAAGAAATGATCGAACTTTCAAGTCAATTAAAAGATATGTAAACTTTATTATAATTAAGTTTCAAATTAACCATGAACCATGCACACGTAAGAGATGTAAACTTAATTAATTAGGTACGTACCCTTGCCTTGGTTGGTGTATTAAAGGGATAAAACTTGTAAAGAACATGTGATTCATGTGATTTTTGTACTTATTACCTTCTGAAACAACACTAGCATGAATCTGCAGCTTTCTTTCTAATTTCTTATGACGCGGATATTCTTTAAACTTTTACTAGCTACCAGCAATTTTTCTCATGCACACGGGTTGTTATCTATTTTGATCACGTGAATTAACAACTACATTTCAATGTCAAGTGTGAGTCGGATATATTCCTTTTCTCTTTATTTCGTGACAATTATAAGAATAAAAATTATTTATTTCTTTATTTCATTGTGATTAAATACCTAATTTACATAATATTAATTAATGAATTAATCACACAACGAATAATTAACTACAAAAATTATCTACGGCTGCCTACCCATCGATTTGAGAATTTGATCTGGGCCCATCTCCAGCTTGATGGGATCGAAGCATGTAGCCTAAGATAAAATAATGTCGTTCATCCTTGATTACACGTGGACTTCACCAAATTCCCATTATCCGAAAATTATACCTTAGATGAATCGGTTCCATCACGTCATTTGTGGTCCCGACCAATAAGATTTTGACAAATCAGTTTTTTTTTTCTACAATTTCTAAGACCTTAGCCAATTAATGTACTAAATTTAGAGATTCACCCTGTAAATCTCATCTGGTGAAACTAGGTACTAAATCTGGTGCTAAATTTGTGTCGAAATTTTAGGAAGAAATCTGACTTGTCAAAATCTTATTGGACGAGACCACGAATGACGTGATGGATTCGGTACATCTAATAATTTCTTACCACCAAGTACCAACACAACAAACTTCAATTATTGTTATTTAATAATTTGTAGATGTATTAACTAGATAATTTGTAGATGTGTGTACAATTAGGGTACAATTAGGGTGTAAACGAGTCGAGTTCGAACACGAACCAGTCGTGTTTGTGAATATTTTGCTTGTTCGAGTTCGGCTCGTATTCGTTTAAAATTTTGATAGGATGTTCGAGTTCGTGTTCGTTTATTAACGCAGTGTTCATGTTCGTTTATGTTTGACCCGTTTAGATGGACTTGTTCATGAACAATAACGATCATGTTTATGAACACTAATTGAGTTTGTTCACGAACAAATATTATTAGAAATATTTCATTAGAAATTAATTTCTAATAATTACATATTATTTCTAATAATATTTATTGCATATTAAATAAATATTCTAATATTTATTACATATTAATAAATATTTCTAATAAAATCAAAATATTATTTGAAATAACAAATATAATTACATATGTATTACTATTATAATCTTAATTGATGAACGTTAACGAGCTATTAATTGAATAATAAATGAACATTAAACGAACATATCAAGTATGTTTGCAAACATAAACAAACCGAACACCCCTTGTTCGAGTTTGGCTCGTTTATTAAACGAACATTAAAATTTTATTCGAGTTCGTTCATTTATCTTATCAAACAAACATAAACGAGTCATAAACGAACACAAACACGAACACGAATTGTTCGTTGAACATCCTATTCATTTACGCCCTATGTACTTTGTTTTTTATTTAATATGGGAGATCAGATTATCAATTAGGTAGTTCTATATGCTCATTGGACGGTTCAGATATTTCATCCGAACATCCGATGGCTGAGAAGAGAATATAGTGTATGTTAACGTGTTTCCTACATGTACAAGAACAAAACTTCATTGTAAAATACTGACGGAAGATTAGCGAGAAGACAAGAATCCAACATGTCTCTCAAAAGCCTCAGCCAGACATCTGAAACTCACGTGCGGTAATGCTATCCACGCAATTTTTAGTCACCAACGCAAATTAAATAAACCCACCCGAAAATAAAGAAAAAAAAAAGAAGAGAGAAAATCTACTATATGGTTTTGTCCTACGCGCTATAAGAGTGTGCGCTCCACTGTCCCCGCTAGAATCAAATTTTTGACTTCGGAAATAGAAAGGTCAAATTGTTACTACTCGTACTTAAAAAAAGAGATGATTTTAAAAATTGTTTTTGATACTAGTTATGTGAATTTTTTTTTTCTAATTAGAAATATGGGACCAACAATGATATGAAAAATATAAAGTATAAAGTATAAACTCTACTATTTGATTAATTAGTTGATGGAGCAAAGTGATAAATGTTGATAATACTACTAATGTTTTGAATCAAAATATTGTGACAATTTCAATTATTACAGTAGTAGTAGAAGGTAAATGTTGATAATTAATTTGTACGAAAAATGTTTAGTAGTTAGTAATTAAGTATTGTTCCCTATGTATTTATAATTCCAATCTCTTTTGATATTTTTTGCATTAATGGATTTCGAACTTATTTTCTAAAAAAAAAGTTCCATTTTTATTTTTACATAGGATGTATCGGAGTCAACTAAGCTCTACGAACTGCAACATCATTAATGTCTTGTTCCAGAATCGGAAGCAATCTCAAGGGAGGCTCCAAAAGCATCAAGCAATTATAAGAAGAATCTTGACCTATATTCGTCAAATAATCAGCACACCGATTTCCTTCACGATAAACATAAACTATATCCTGAATCCGATCACCTCTAACCAACGCTAAAGCTTCTTTAATTGGTAATTAATAATTGGTGATTAAAAGGGTTCATGCTCTAAGAAATTTCTTGTTTTTGTTTTTTTCTCATTAATTGGTCATTATCTTTCGATTTTTTTAATATTTTTTTTTGGTATATTTACAAGTTGATCTTGTTCGACTCGGGTTGTCTCATTATGGGGTAAAACTCTCCTAATAATGGAGTAGTTTTTTTTCATTCATAAGACTCAAACCTGATACTTTGCTTAAGTGGAACAAGTGTCAAACCACTTGAACTAATCAGTCGTTAGTTTTTTGAAGAGATATTATCTTTCGAATAATTCAATAGGAAATTACACAAAAAATTCCTAGTAATAATAACTAAGAATATGCTTTGATCATCTCCAAGAAATTCAGGTTGTTTGAGTTAAATTAGCTGCACCCCTCCACGCTCTACAAAAGGCGTGTTTATTTGAATCCAACAAAATTTATGAAAAAAAAAAGTCCCCACTTTTTTATTATTATTTTCATTAAGCAATTCCCTTTCCCTCTCTCATTCTCCATTATTTTATTTGTATTTGTATTAGTTTACTTATTTTGTTTTGCCATAAAACAATTACTTTATTTTATAAGATTTGAGTTTACTTCCCTCGTTTTCTTCATTTTAGCTGTGAATAAATCAAGAGATCTTTTTCTTTGCTAGTCATCATCATACATTTCAACATCCATTTCACACCACATATTCAGCAAACAACATAATATCCCCCTTAATCAAGTCTTCTTAATCGTAATTTTACCTAATTGGATAAAGATATATAGCCTTTAATCATGGCTTATATGGCTTGTCTCCACCATTAAAACTTGTTCAAGGATTCTAATCATCCTGCTTCTTATGTTTGTTTTCTTCCCTCATTGCATTTTCAAAAGAGTTTCAGTTTTGTCATCCAATCTCTTTGTTCAATCCGTTCCCCCCGGCCCAACGTTGAATCCTAAAATTCTTCCTTGTTTTTAAGGATTCAAATTTTCTTGGATAGTTACATTCTTTTGTTTTATATTTCAGAAAATTGATATATTTATATACTGAGCAGTTGCCGTTTACCAGTGGGGTTGTGATCATTCGTCTAAACTAAGGTAGTTTTTGGAAGTTTTTTAGGATACAGTCGTAAATGGAGTGCAGTAGCTTTTTTAGTTCAAAGTCGTCTCTGCCAATGTCTGAGATGGCAAACATGGAAAGGTCATATTCAAGCCAGTTTTCCAGTTTCAGGCCATTGGTTGATGTTAAGTCTACCCCAAAGTTCTGTTCTTGCAGAGGTAATTCTAATTATTACTATGTTTTAATTAATTTCCTGCTTATCTGCATATATTCTGTTTTGGGTTTTGTTCATAAACATGAAATTCTGGATACTTGTCCTGTTTTGATTCTCAACTATGATGTTTGGATTTTGTTTTGGTTTTGGTTAATTAGTAATTTCTGCATGTTCAACCTCCAAGCTGTTATTCCCAGATTATTTGACAATCAACTGTTTATTAACTTACCCAATCAACTTTCTTGTCATGTTTTTAAGAAAATCATTGGGTTATCTCACTCTTTTAAAGTTTTAAATGCCATTGATTGGAAATTTATGAATTTGATGATTTGTTTCTTATTTTTCTCATTTCTGATTTCAGGTAAATTTCCGAAGGCTTCTTATTCAAGTACTCCGGAAAAGACCTATGTGCCAAACAAAGCTCTTAGTTCAGTTGAGCAAGAAAAGATTGGAGCAGGGAATTTACTGTATCAAATCAATGGAACAAATTCAAGTTTGTTCTCAAGGAATATGAGATTACTTGATGCATTTGATGATGAGTATGGTGGAGTTATTGTTGATGCAGAAAGATTACCAGCAAATCCAAACGCCTTTGCTTCCATGCTTCGTTCTTCACTTTCTCACTGGAAGGCTAAGGTAATTAAAGCAAGTTTTGGTTGATAATGCTAAAGATTAGAATCATTAGATTAGTTGTTAATTTTCTCTGTAACTAACTATGTGTAGCAAATTACAAGTTCCACCATGTAAGTGATATTTAGCTTTAACCATAGAGTGCCCTGAATATGTTCATAGCAATTTTGTCTGATTGAATTAAGGGCAGAACACATTACTTTGTGACTTAGCAATAATCAAAGATGAAATCCTGTATATAATTCAAAACCCAGAGTAAATTCAGGATTTTGCTGATCTTATGCCATCAAACTGCAGGAAAAGAAGGGAATTTGGCTCAAGTTGCCAGTGGAAAAATCAGAACTTGTTCCAGTTGCTGTCAAGGTATATCCCAGACTCCTGACACTTAAAACTTTATTAGTCCCTCCTATTTCACAAATTGAAATGTAAGAAGAAAAGGAATTCTTCCCTTATATTTGGTATTAAAATACTGTTGAATAGTCTCTGAGATTTATAGGAATCTGAATGCAGGAAGGATTTGAATATCACCATGCAGAGAAGGGATATGTAATGTTAACTTACTGGCTACCTGAAGGACCCAGCATGCTTCCTGCTAATGCTTCACATCAAGTAGGAATTGGAGGATTTGTCATCAATGACCAAAATGAGGTATATATTTGGTTGGTTGAGCTTAAACAGTTAATAGCCACAGGCCTAGAAGTATTTTTGAGCAATCTGTCTTAAAGTAGAAAGAAGATTCAATATGATTTCCATCTGTATATGCCAACTTTTCATCAATTGCTTAGTTATCTTCTTCTGTACTGTAGGTTACTGAAATACCACTAGAAAACCATAATTTATCAGTTAAATTCTAATGGAATTATCTGCAATGATTTTATTACAGGTTCTAGTAGTACAAGAGAAATACTGTGCTCCAGCATTTGATGGACTTTGGAAAATACCAACTGGTTTCATTGTTGAGGTAATACTATTTGGTTTGAATTTGACCCCAATTAAATTTTGAAAGTTATCAATCATGAAAAATGAACTAAATTCTGACAAGAATACTTCTGGAAAGCATAAACAGTTGGTTTTTCTGTCTGATGTAAATGGCTGGATCATTCAATTGATTTAATTTTGTTTGGTTTGACAGTCAGAGGAGATTTTTACAGGAGCTGTAAGAGAAGTCAAGGAAGAAACTGGGGTAAGCCTAATGTTATACAAGTAACTTAATCTCAGTTTAGAGAGTTTAAATGGTCTAATTAATTAGGCTAATGTCTTAACACTATCTGCACTTGTTTCATTTTGCAGGTTGACACCGAGTTCGTCGAAGTTGTAGCATTCAGGTGATGAATCATATTAGTCAAAAAATTTCTACAATAAAGCCTAAGAATTCATGTAGAAATCAATTAGTAATGTCCTGTTTCTGATATTTGTTAGTCTGCAATTCAATTCCAGGCATGTGCACAATGTGGCCTTTGAAAAGTCAGATTTGTTCTTCATCTGCATGCTAAAGCCTGTTTCAACTAGGATTATGGTAGATGATCATGAAATTCAAGCAGCCAAGGTAATCTACTATATACTATTTCAAAAGAGATTAACTTAATTAAACACACAAGTAGTATAATTTGTGAAAATGGGTATTCTTTTTTTTCCTGAAGTGGATGCCATTAGTTGAGTTTGTGGAGCAACCATTGATTCAAGAAGATTCCATGTTCAAGAAAGTGATTGATATCTGCATTGCTCGCATGGGGAAACGTTACTGTGGATTATCTGTTCATCAATTGGCTTCAAGATTTGATGGCAAAATCTCTTCTCTTTACTTTAATGTTGTTGACTCGGAGGATATAAACTGTATAGGTAACTAAGTAAAATTTGCAGGGTGGTTTGAGTTTTTACTGCCATTTCTGCGAAGAACGCAGCAGCTAATTTATAACCTGTATACATATTAATTTCTAGTGTAAATATGCCTTTGAATGTATAAAAAGAAGGTGGCTCTTTTCCTTTTCATCATTGCTTTTATATGTTTATGTTTACTTTCCCTTGATGAAGCACAAACTTTTGGGATTTGTTTATATGTGAATCAAAAACTTATGGAAGAATATTCTTAGGGACCACTATAAACTTTTTGATCAAAATTATATAATCCCATTGGATTGACTGTCTATAAGAATATTTCATCATGGGAAATGAAAGATTTTCAATCAGAAGCATTAGAATTGAAGTTTTTGTTTCCTGTGATTCCTGGCTCAGTAACTCAATCTGAAAAATGGGTTCTCAAATATTCAAATTGCAGAGTTGAAACAGATTGGCATTGGCAAAATGAGTCAATTGAATAATGAAAAACCTAAGGCCGGTTTTAAGAATGAATCCCAGAAACAGCTGATTGATTCAAAGAATGAAGAGGTGGAAGAAGCAAAGACAATGCCATGTGTGGAATCCTTATCCAATGCCTTTTGAGTATGTTGGGAAGGTCAGACATTGCAATCTTGGTGGGTCATGGTTCATTATTTCTTCAAACAAAATTGGTGGTCCTATCAAGTTAACAAAATGCTTTTCAAATCAGATTTTTGCTTAGTTTCTTGCTGGACTACTTGATTTAAAACTAGATTTTGCAGATTCAAATCAAGTCAATTGATATTTTCTTTCGTAATTATGGCTGTCATGAATTTGCTTTACTCACTTACCATTCAAGTTTTTTTTTTTTTTTTTTTTAGTTTTTTTTACTTTTTTTTATTTATTTATCTCATCCGGTATCCAGGATTTTGCCCTGACTAATCCATATCGACGCAGGTCTGGTTATGGTGTGTGAGTCTCCCAACAGGGGACGATGTGTACGTAAGGTCTTGAATCTGATACCTGTTTAAACTGGAATAAGCGGTTTACCACTTGATCCAATCCCTTGTTGGTACTCACCATTCAAGTTTTCTGCCTGATGAAATATCTCTCAGCCATTTTACAATAATCCATGTTGCTTTTTTCAAAATATCAAAGATTTGCATTCATTAATTTTCATTTCCATGCAGGAAAAATGAAAAAGAAAAAACCCAAAATCAGACCAAAAGAGGCCATAGTTTTCTTTTTAAGAATCAAGATCCACCCTTAATTAAACCAACTGTTTTCTGTAGCTATCCATTTTCTAAATTATTTTAAAGCAAATGACAACTATAAAACCCCTTTTATAAAATCCCATCAGCAGAAAGAGAAGGTTATTTAATTATTGGAATAGGACAAGGCTAATAAGAGAAAGAGAAGGTTCAAACGAAATTAACATGTTTGCATTAATAAGGTACTATTTTTTTTTTAATCCCGGCATTTGGTATCTAGGGCTTCGCCCTGATTAATCCGGATCCGACCTGCGTCGCACAACTGGTTATGATATTAGGTTAAATAACATACTTTATTCACTAATTAATTATAAATTAATTATTTTCTGTTGGCAGAATTAAAAAATAGTCATATGCAATTAAGTTGCTTAATATATCTCTGCAAATTCTTGTGTCCCAAAACTTCCTAATGTATACTGAAGGTTTGGCAGTTGTCACATGGAAAAATTCTGGAATTAATGTTGGCTATGCACTGGTTAAGCTTAAATGGTCAAAAGAAAGTAATGCTAGACAATGACAATTGGATTTAATTAGGGAACTAATTAAAAGATTAAGGGAACCTTACTTACTTGAAGCTGGTAAGTCAAGAAAGGCATAAATGACTTCAAAAAAATATTAATTTGAATAGTCCAATCCTTTTTTCAGGTCACTCATAACAAAATTTTGGTTAAGAAAAAAATTACTTCTAAATTAAATAATAATGTAATTATTATTAAAGTGTTGACTACAACGCAGAAAACCCTAAAAGCAAACAAAAAAGTGTTCAAGAAGAAAATAAACGATCATTATAGATCTATTAGATTAGATTTAAGACAGACAACCGCTATCTAAATTCTTAATCCCAACCGTTGTCCAACTATATAAATTAAAACAATTAAAGAAACAAAAGAAATAAACTGTTTAGTCCTGAATTATTTTACTTTTTATACCAAACAAATTGATCTTGAACCTCACTTTATCTGTGTAAAAGCTTTCATGATTTATGTTTATTTATCTTCCTTTTTTTCTCTTTCCAAAAAGAACAAGAGGGGTTGCTTGAATTGAATTACCTGAAAAACTCCTCTTTCTATCTTTGATCTCTGCCCAAAAGCTGTTTCCTTGAACCGCTGTTTCCCGTCTCCTCCTCATAGGTAAGTTCTAAAGTTTCAATTTTTTTGTCCCTAAGATTTTGTTGCTTATGCTTTCATTTATTGTTGATTTAGATTTTTTTTCGTTTTGTTTGCGGTTTTTCACTATGTTTACTTGGAAAAGTTAGTTATTTTTATGTATGCTCTGTTGGGTTTTCCTGGAAAACGTAGGAAAGGTAAAATTAATTTCACTTGGACAATCTGAAAAGGAAAAACAACACTAACACACAAACTTTTCATTTGTTTTGCATTATTGTCTTTGTAACCAAATGGGTTCTTGGAGACTTCTGCTTTCTGGGTTTATGTGTTTCGGTTTCTACTGTTATGGCATTATGTAATTAGCATTTGTGATGAAACTAGTTTTAAATTATTTGTGTAGGAAATTAATTCTTTTACTCTTTTATTGGTACCACCCTTATATTGGTGTTCTGGAATCGGTGCAGAGGATGAGGAGCTTGTGATAACAGTGATATAGATTGGGGAATCAAGAGTTAGGTATTTCAGGGACAATGCGGTTGTTTCCATCTAATTCGACTGCCACGAAGGGGCAGAGTAACGGAGGAGGCAATCGCGCTTTGTTATATCTAAATGTATATGATCTCACACCGATAAATAACTACCTTTACTGGTTTGGGCTTGGAATATTCCACTCTGGTATTGAAGGTATCAATTCTCTTTTTATCCTAATTTGGGTTTTTCTTTTCTTTTTCCTTATTATGAGCTTTAGTTTTGCTGGTCAGATTTGGGTAGTTTTGTCTCAGAGTATTTAGTTGATTCAGTTTATTAGCATTGCTAGTTTCTGAAAATATACAGACATGGCAGGATATGATGTGGTTCTTTGTTTAGAGAATGTAGAAAAAAAAGGAATGCAATCATACAAGTAAGAAAAAGAGAAAGAGAAGAAAGGAGTGTAGAGATTGATTATTGTCTCCAAATACGTTATGCAACTTAATTTCAATTTAGAGTCCTTGAGAGCATTATTTGATCTCAGTTTGCTGTCCTTAATGTTTTATAAAGTTTGCCCCTGTCTGGCTGTCTCCACCTTATGAATAAGAAAAATGTTATTTTGGATTTTCTCCTGCCTTTCTGTTTTCGAATTTTCTTTGACATTAGTCTATTGTGCCTTATTTGTTAATCAGTACATGGTTTGGAGTATGGCTTTGGAGCACATGAGTACCCTACAAGTGGGGTGTTTGAAGTGGAACCAAGAAGCTGTCCTGGTTTCATCTTCAGACGATCAGTATTGTTGGGTAGCACTGACATGTCTCGTTCAGAATTTCGGTCATTTATGGAACAGCTTTCCCAAAAATACCATGGGGATACATATCATTTGATTGCTAAGAATTGCAACCATTTCACTGAGGAAGTGTGCCGGCAGCTAACTGGAAAGCCTATTCCTGGATGGGTGAATAGGCTGGCTCGACTAGGTCAGAAAACTGTCTTTTTCATGTTCATTTTGTTCATATTATTGTACTTAACTACTTAACAATAGGGTTTCTAGTGGAGTAGATTGCTTCTTCATATGGCATGGTTATAATAATATCTTTTATTGTTAAATAGTCAATGATTGTAGCTCTTAATTATCTGGTCCAGAGGTTGGATTATTCAATTGTCTGTCAATTCTGCTTCAATTTATGCATTAGGAAGGATGGGATATAATAGCTTCTATATCTTCTAGGATATGTAAGTGTTGATTGTCTAGTCCTTTCAGTTCCATCTGATCAATAAGAATTTTATGAACTTTCAGGTTCATTTTGTAATTGTCTACTGCCAGAAAGCATTCAGGTTACTGCAGTTCGACATCTTCCTGATCATCCATCATATTCTGGTAAGCTTTTTACGGCAAAAATGTCTCAAATGTTAGCATGCTCTGTACAAGTTTCTCCAAGTTTGTGCTTATAATTTCTACCACTGTACTTACTGAGTGAATTTATAATTGGCTTGCAAATCGTTCTGAAACTTGGTATTCTTGTTCTTGTTATTAATTCTGACAATTTTCTTGATCCTGAGAGCAGTGGAGTTGTTCTACTAATTTGGTTTGCAAATAACCATGTGCAAAATCCCATCATATTTGGAATTTTGGAGTGGCTTTAATTAACAGTGATGGGTTAGGGAAATGATAGACAGATTTTCCTTATTTGATTCTGATTCTGTCGGTTTATGCATGCTTGTGTTTAGATTTTGTTTGACTTTTGGTCACTATTGCCTATTTATATTCTTGATCAAGATATTTCTCCAATGCAGATGATGAGAGATCAGATTCTGCTGCAACATCTTTAACATTAGAGAGTGAGGAAGAGGATTCTGATCATCATCTGCTGACTACACCAAATAGTGATGTTGCATTTCTCAAAGATAAGCCAGTGAGGCTCGCAAAAGAACTCCTATGATCTTTTTCTCCAACTTTAATTGTTTCTTTTGTTGGGCCTTCCTATCCGGTCCTAAATGCATTAGAGAACGTATCAGAGCTTCTCAAGGTATAGTGATGATGCTGTTGACTTCATTTTAGTTCTACAACGTATGATCATTGCCCAACTTATTCCTTACTTCCGCGCAAAGATTTAGATTTGTTAAGTACCGACCCTTTAAGTCATGGGTTGTTACTCGATGCTGTTAGATTTGAAAAAACTCGCATGTTTCTGTACTGTACCACCTTCGGAATGTTGTGTGCCCTGGCCAAATATTCAGATAATGTATCATTAAAGGTATTTCTTTGATCACCTTATGAGAAAATTATTCTATTATGGCTTCTTTTGTTCATTGGTCATTAAAATTCTGTTTGCTTCTGGGTTTGGCATGTATGGTGAGAAGGAAAGGCGAGTTCTTTTGAATACACGAATCGTCATTGGTTTGGAATGGGATGAAATGGATAATACCCATAGTTTGTTATAGTAATTGAAAGCAACACATACAGGCTACAATGAGCTTTACAAAGTTGGCCGTCATCTTCACTTTTGGCGAAATTTTCATAAATTAACATAGTTAATGTATAGTTGCCAAGAAGCAATGGTGACTTGGAATCTTGGCAGGATCTCTGTTTGAATTAGTCTATCTTCAGTAAGATTGGTAAAGAAGCTAGCTAGTTTCTTTTTTCTTCCTTTTTCCAAACTTGGTGGGAAAATCTCCACCTGTGTAGGTTTTTCATGTTACTGAAGCTGAGGAAAAAGATTAAAGTACAGTGCAGAATCTAAAAAGGATGATGATTCCTGAAGTGTTGGAGAAGTAATCACGAACATTCAATGATGCAACTAACACGCAAGAAATGAACTTTAAATGAGGAAAAGACTTGTGAAAGACATTAGTTGCACCAGCCTTTGAAAGTTAAGACATGCTCTGGTAAGAAAAGTCTTAGCAGAAAAAGACTTGCGAAGTGCCAAGTGCCAACAGGCTATATAATGGTCCTAAAAATTGAAAAGTATGATATTTAATTTCCACATTCTAGAGGACTTTGATCATTAATCACTTGGCCAATTGGCACTTGGTAAGTCATTTTCTATTTTGTGATTTCCAAACTGAAGTTTCTTCCCCAGTTAACAATCTTGACGGCAAAAAGATTGTTAAAACTTGGAAGAAAGCATTCTTTTTATGTCGAGTGGAATTTCTTGCCTAATGTTTCCTAGCAAAATGGGTGAAAAGTAAAGGGAAACGAATAAAGAAATGCTCATTAAAGACCGCTGATGATTCTCATTGACTAGGTAGTCTTTTAGGCTTCTTGTCTTTGTTTGTGTCTGCTGGACTCTTTCTTCAGTTTTCACTTTGCAAATCATTTATAACGTAAAAATCAAGAACTCTTTGGCATTTTGATTCCAAATGGACTCTTCTGCCTTCTTCATTCTCCTTCTCTCTTCTTTAGTTCTTTCAATTACAGAAGCTTTCGATGCCAACTACCCACCTCTGAAATGTGGTCATGGCGCTTTGGATATCAGTTTCCCTTTCAGGCTGAAAACCCATCAGCCCCAACATTTTGATCTTTTTTGCAGAGACAACTCCACCATGATTCATTTCCCAGCTTACGGTGACTTGGTTGTGAAATCCATTTCTTATGATACAAGAAAGCTGAATCTTTTGGACCCCAAAAACTGTGTCCATGAAGTTTTTCTGAACCTCAATCTTTCCTTAACTCCATTCCATTACTACTATGTTGTGAAGAAGTATACCTACTTGAATTGTTCAGCTTCGCTTGGGCCTTCTGTCAGAGAAATCCCATGTTTAAGTGGCTCTCAGCATCATGTTTATACTGTAGAATCACCGGCTTCTGTGCCAGATTATTGCAGAGCCATAAAAACTGTTGCAATTCCATTTGCATACAGCTCTTATCTTTCTGACAATAGCTTTGGTCTTGGCCTAACTTGGGAGGAGTTGCCTGAACGTGACCACTCTGGCTTCCGGTCAAAAACAGGTAATTTCTCCTACATTTCTCTGCCTTCTCTGGCTCATGTTTTATGGTTCAATCTTTCAACATGCAACAGCTAAGATGTTTAATAGTTATTCTAATTATGTTTAATTATTGCAGTGCTAATCATAGTAGGCATGGTTCTTATAGCAGCAGCAATGCTGATAAGCATGAAGATCCTATATAGCAAGAGGCTGGATTCACAAGGAGACAAGGAAAGTCAATTTTCAGAGGATTTACTACCACAACATCAAGGCTGCTAAAATGATTATTAGTATGTGATAATATAATATAATGTAAAATTGAGTATTGAGAATGAATTGTAGTTGCCATTTGGCAATAAACAACAATTTTCCTTTTTTTCTTCAACCGACAACCATAGAATATTATATAATTGATTTGATGGAGACCACTGAGATTCTCCATATCCGTCTTCATGTTACTTGTGATCTGTTCTGAAGGTTGACTTTCAAGTGATTGGTTTTGCCTTTGTGCTTTTAACATTTTCATCCTTGTCCCTTTTTCTTCAATCCTTATGTAGTTATGTTCTTTCTTTCTGTCCATCTCCAAGTCATAAACCTCTGCTGTATTTCGTCCCTGTCAAATTTCCAAGTGAAATAGTAGAGAGATGGAGGGACATATTGATAATTCTCTACATGAGCATCCGTTGACGCTTTTTGAGGAAGAAGAAGTAAACCACGAATTTCTCTGCGATGCATGTAAGAAGAGCTTATCGCCGGGTCCGATTTACGGATGTAGTCGCTGCCCTTTTTACTTTCATAAAGCCTGCACCGAGCTCCCAAGGCAGATGCAACATTTCTTTCATCCATGCCCTCTTTACCTCTATTTATCTAACTCCTTTACATGTAATGCTTGTTTCAAGGACGGAAAGGGTTTCAAGTATCACTGTGGTGAGTGCCGCTTTAGTATGCATGCTGAATGCGCCCAAAGTCCCACCATCAAATCAAATGGAGATAGTCAGGAGATTATTCAACATTTCACTCATTGGCATCCTTTAAGACTCGTGGATGAGAAGCTGAAGAAAGATTTGAAAGTGGGGTGTGGCATATGTGAGAATCTCATCTGCTTTGATTCTGCTTCTGCTGCTGCCTATGGGTGCGAGGAATGTAACTTTTTTGTCCATAAATCATGCATGATCAACATTCCTCGACAGATCAATAATCATTTCTTCCATCCATCATGCCCTCTCATTCTACTCACAAGTCCATTTTTATACTTTTGCGACGGCTGTTATGACCTCAAACGCGGATTGGTCTTTGGCTGCGGAAAGTGTGCGTTCCACTTGGATGTGAAATGCGCATTACTTCCAACTTTAGATCAATCCAAAGATGCCGATAAGATTCAGTATGTTGGGCACAAGCATCCGCTAGTAGCACTCCGTCACAACAACAACAACAACAAGGACAATAATTGTATTACTGTAAGTGAAAGTGAAGTTGGATGCAATGTATGCGGAGAAAAGGGGTCATTAGAATCAGATGAAGATCCTTGTTTTTTTTGTTGTAAAAGATGCCAATACTTTATACACAAGACCTGTGGTGTTAGTGCTGAGCCCAAATCAGAGATCCATCATTACTTTCATCCCCTGCATCCTCTCACTCTCACGTTTCTCAAAATGTCTCACTTTAATTCTTGGTGTGGTGCATGCCTGGGATCGATTGAGAGTTTTATGCTCATGTATCGTTGTGACAAGTGTAACTTCAATCTTCATTTCGATTGTGCAAATAAGCCTAAGCACACAACCAGACAGTCCCTGGTAAAGTATGAAGGCCACTCACACCCCCTCGCTTTTTTTGACAAAATCGGGGAAGGTGCTTCCTGCAACATTTGTGAAAAGGAGGCTCGCAACTGCGTCTTTCGATGTGTGGCCTGTCGTTTTGATATGCATCTCTACTGCCATCCTTGCACTCCAAAGACTATAACACACAAGTGTCATTTACATCCTTTAACTCTTATACAATCTCCTCTTCATTTTGAGTTTGTTTCGCCAGAATATCGGGAGAGTTCTGATCAGAGTCGGGATGCTTACGACTTCTATTGTGATGTTTGTGAGGAAAAACGATTCAAACCTGAATCAGTTTATTACTGCGCCGAATGCAAATTTATTGCTGAGACAAGCTGCGTTATATCTGAGGTAAGTGTATAGTATTAGTAATAGTGTATATTCAAGGAAAACTTAAATTTCGCTAAGATATGCTGGTCTTAATAATTGATGAGTGATTTTGTTTTGTGTCAGCTATTACCCTCCTTTTCTGGTTTGGAGGGCCATCCCATTGGCGACGATAGAGCTAGTTCTAGAGATGATGAGAACTCTGCACTAGAAGCTTACGTAGTAGAGCTTAAGGAAAAGAAAAGGCCATTGAAATCAGAAATTAAAAAACTTAAAGCAACATTAGAGGCACTTGAGGCGGAATTGGAGCCATTAAGTCTGAAACTGAAAGAAGCTAAGAAAGATCTCCTCATAAATTCTCTGCTAAACTGAGATTTGAGTAAAAAGTCTGGCCTTCATTGTTTGTTCAAGTGTTAATTATTGTGTTTTTGTGTGTTCTAAAAGAATATTGCTTGTATGTTTCATAATTGTTTGTAAGGACTTAACGTACCGTTCGTGGGGACAAATTTTTCCATACATATATGAGAATCACACTTATTTAATAACAATACAAATATGCGAGTACAAACTTTATTAAGAAATCCTCCAACACCAAACGGGTTTGATCAACTAACTGTGTCCATGAAGTTTTTCTGAACCCCAATGCCCAATCTTCCCTATCTGGCTCATTATTTATGGTTCAATATTTCAATATGCAACAGCTAAGATGTTTAGTAGTTATTCTAATTATGTTCAATTATTGCAGTGCTAATCATAGTAGGCAACTAGGCATGGTTCTTTCTTTTAGCAGCAGCAATGCTGATAAGCATGAAGATCCTGTATACCAAGAGGCTGGATTCACATGGAGACTATGAAATCCAATTTTCAGAGGATTTACAACCACAATTGATTATTAGTATGTGAGTATTGAGACCTTTTTTCTCCCTTTGTTTTAAGAGTTCTGATTCATTTTCGCTGCCTTTTTCTATTTGGCAAAGCGTGAACTCTGTTTTCTCTCTCTCTCTCTACCGACACCATAGAATATTATATTTGATTTGATTCAGACAACTGAGATTCTCCACCTCCATCTTCATGTTACTTGTCTGGTCTGAAGGTTGACTTTCAAGAGATTGGTTTTGCCTTTATGCTTTTAACATTTTCATCTTTGTTCTTTTTTCTTCAATCCTCTGTTCTTGCTTTCTGTCCATCTTCCTCGTAAAGTCATAAACCTCTGCTAATATATTTCGTCTCTGTCAAATTTTCCAAGTGAAATAGAGAGATGGAGGGAAATGCTATTGATCATTTCCTACATGAGCATCCATTGACGCTGATTGAGGAACAAGTAAACCGCGAATTTGTCTGCGGCGGATGTGACAAGAGCTTATCTCCGGGTGAGTGTCCGATCTACGGATGTGGTGACTGCGAGTTTTACCTTGATAAAGCCTGCATCATCAACAATATTCCACGGCAGATCAATAATCATTCTTTCCACCCATCATGCCCTCTCATTCTGCTCACAACTCCATCTCGCTACAATTGTCGGGGTTGTGATGATGAACACGTCTCAGGCTTGGTCTTTAGGTGCGAAAACCCGTGGTGTTTCCAGTTCGAATTGGATGTGAAATGCGCTTTACTTCCAACTTTAGATCAGTCCAAAGATGCCGATAAGATTCAGTGTGCTGGGCACCAGCATCCACTAGTAGCACTCCGTCACAACAACAAGGCTGATAGTAATATTAATATTATTCCAAGTGATGAAGTTGGATATTGCAGAGCATGCGGGGAAAGATGCTCATTAGACTCCAATAGTTTTGGTTGTGAAAGATGTGAATTTCAATTTTTTATACACAGGCAATGTGCTGTTGAGTTAAAACCAGTGATTCATCATTACTTTCATCCCCTGCATCCTCTCACTCTCACGTTTCTCCAATGGTTTCACGCTACTTCTCAGTGTGGTGCATGCATGGGATCGATTGACAAGTCGCGGCCCATGTATCGTTGTGCCAAGTGTAAGTTCGACCTTCATTTCGATTGTGCATATAAGCCTAAGCCTCTCCTCGTAAAGTATGAAGGCCACTCGCACTCACACCCCCTCACTTTTTTTGACAAAATCGGGATAGGTGCTTCCTGCAACATTTGTAAAAAGGAGGCTCGCAACTGCATCTTTCGATGTGTGGCCTGTCGGTTTGATATTCATCTCCACTGCCATCCTTCGGCTCCAAAGACTATAACACACAAGTCCCATTTACATCCTTTAACTCTTACACAATCTCCTTTTGATTTTGAGTTTGTTTCACCAGAATATGAGGAGTATTCTGATAAGAATCGGGATGCTTACGACTTCTATTGTGATGTTTGTGAGGAAAAACGATTCAAACCTGAATCAGTTTATTACTGCACGGAATGCAAATTTATTGCTGAGCCTCGCTGTGTTCTATCTGAGGTAAGTGTATAGTAATAGTATATATTAATTCAAAGAAAACTTAAATTTCCCTAAGATATATATATATATATCCTGGTCTTGTTTGATGAGTGATTTTGTTTTGTGTCAGCTATTACCCTCCTTTTCTGGTTTGGAGGACCATCCCACCGGGGACGATAGAGCCAGTTCCAGAGATGATGACAACTCTGCTGCACTAGAAGCTTATCTTGCAGAGTTTAAGGAAAAGAAAAGGCCATTGAAATCAGAAATTAAAAAACTTAAAGCAACATTGAAGGCACTTGAGGCAACATTAGAGTCACTGAAAGATGCTAAGAAAGATTTCCTGATGAATTCTCTGCTAAGCAACTACAACAAGTGAAAACAAGAAGAAGAATCCAACTGAAGCGTCAACTTCAAAAGTGCCGGCTGCTGATCTATCTTGACTCTGCCATGATATATTGGACAACAACACTTCTTTTCCTTCCTTTTTTTCGAGTTCTGGCCCATCTTCACTGTCTTTTTCTATCTTTTTAATGGGATTCCGGATTTCCCATTTTCTTTTCAACAACAAACTTTTAGTTAGACTATAAGAGCTCAGTATAAGAAAAGAAAATTACAATTGGGCCTTTTATGATTAATGACCCCAAAGCAAGCATGATAGGCATAGCTCATTTGCAATATTATATTATCTATCCTTAACGAGGTAAAAAGAAAACTAATGTTCAATTGAAGGAAAATTAAATGGGATAATGAAAATGAATGGAGGGATAGTATTTGTATACAACTTAATCTCTCTGGATGGATGTAGCATCAAAATGTATCATTTTTGCTTGGCGTAAGAGCTGGAATATGAAACAGAAAGGATAGATGATCAGTTATAGCTTTATATTTCGTCATCTAATTACAATGATCAAAGAAACGCCAAAATTTTACTCAAATATTGAAATCTCGGTTGAATTTGGAATTTGGAAGCAGTTTGGCAAGAGAAAATTTGGTCACTAAAAAATATAAAGTGATTTTAAAATCACCTTTTTAGTCTATTTTCCACAGGAAGGAATATCCAACAAATTGAACAAACAACTCTCCAATCCCAAAATAGGACTGCTAGCAGAGGTGCTTTTTTTATGCATGATGCAGGACATTTTACAAACATATATATCCATGCATTCACCAGAAACTGATACACATACACATTACATGTGATGGCAGACTCAAGAGAGTTCATCAGCTAGCCTTTTCCTTTTGAAGTTGAAGCTTCAGTTGAGTTTGTTATTTTCTTTAAGTTGTAACCTAGCTGATAATCCAACAGGGTACGATCTCTAATAAGTTTCATTAGTTCCCTTTCTATTGACTTGACTTTAAACTCAAGTTCCTGCAATTTTGGTTTAAGTCGTTTAATTTCTAATCTCAAAGGGATTCCCTCTACCCTAAGCACTGCAATCTGGTTATATAGGTCTGCGATGGAGGCTTTTATTGCAGAGTTCTCCTCCTAGTAGTTTATTAATTAAGATTGGAATTTCTGGCCAAAAAAATTAAGATTGGAATATCTCATCATGGTAACAAATTTCTTTCCTAAATATTAGTCCAAATGCAAGGCTTGTTATATGATTTAAATCTTTAGGGATATATTTAAGTATTCCCTGAAATTAATTTTTTAAAGTAAGGTGAATTTTAGTTGGAAGTATCATTAGTGGTATTTCTTTGATCACCTTATGAGAAAATTATTCTATTATGGCTTCTTTTGTTCATTGGTCATTAATTAAAATTCTATTTGCTTTTGGCTTGTATGGTGAGAAGGAATGGTGAGTTCTTGTGAATACATGAATCGGCATTGGTTTGGAATTGGATGAAATGGACAATACCCATCAGCCCCAAGGTTTTGATCTTTTTTTGCAGAGACACAACTCCACCATGATTCATTTCCCAGCTTACGGTGACTTGGTTGTCAAATTCATTTCTTATGATACAAGGAAGCTGAATCTTTTGGACCCCAAAAACTGTGTCCATGATATTTTTCTGAACCTCAATCTTTCCTTAACCCCATTCCAATACTACTATGTTGTGAAGAATTATACCTACTTGAATTGTTCAGCTTCGCTTGGGCCTTCTGTCAAAGAAATCCCATGTTTAAGTGGCTCTCAGCATCATGTTTATACTGTAGAATCACCGGCTGATGTGCCAGATTATTGCAGAGCCATAAAAACTGTTGCAATCCCATTTGCATACAGCTCTTATCTTTCTGACACTAGCTTTGTTCTTGGCCTAACTTGGGAGGAGTTGCCTCGATAATCCCAGTTGCTTCCAAACAGGATGGTTCCATTCAGCAGAAAAAACAGGTCATTTCTCCAACATTTCTCTGCCCTCTCTGGCTCATGTTTTATGGTTCAATATTTCAACATGCAACAACTAAGATGTTTAATAGTTATTCTAATTATGTTTAATTATTTCAGTGCTAATCATATTAGGCATGGTTCTTTTAGCAGCAGCAATGCTGATAAGCATGAAGATCCTGTATACCAAGAGGCTGGATTCACATGGAGACTATAAAAAACAATTTTCAGAGGATTTACTACCACACAAAGCTGCTAAAATTGATTATTAGCATGTGATGATATATAATGTAAAAATTGAGTATGAGAATGAATTGTAGTTTCCATTTGTCAACAACAATTATCCATTTTTCTCCTTTTTTTTAAGATTTCTGATTCATTTTCGCTGTCTTTTTCTATTTGGCAAGTGTGAACTCTGTTTTTTTTTCCCCTTCTACCGACAACCATAGAATATTATATAATTGATTTGATGGAGACCACTGAGATTCTCCATATCCGTCTTCATGTTACTTGTGATCTGTTCTGAAGGTTGACTTTCAAGTGATTGGTTTTGCCTTTGTGCTTTTAACATTTTCATCCGTCTTCATCTTCCATTCTTCCTTGTAAAGTCATAAACCTCTGCTGATATTTCGTCTCTGTCAAATTTCCAAGTGAAATAATAGAGAGATGGAGGGAAATATTGATAATTCTCTACATGAGCATCCGTTGACGCTGATTGATGAAGAAGAAGTAAACCACGAATTTCTCTGCGATGCATGTAAGAAGAGCTTATCGCCGGGTCCGATTTACGGATGTAGTCGCTGCCCTTTTTACTTTCATAAAGCCTGCACCGAGCTTCCAAGGCAGATCCAACATTTCTTTCATCCATGCCCTCTTTCCCTCTATTTATCTTACTCCTTTACATGTAATGCTTGTTTCAAGAAGGGAAAGGGTTTCGAGTATTACTGTAGTGAGTGCCGCTTTTTTAGTATGCACGCTGAATGCGCCATAAGGCCCACCATCAAATCAATTGGAGATGGAGATGGAGATGGAGATAGTGAAGAAATTATTCAGCATTTCACTCATTGGCATCCTTTGAGACTCAATCGGAAGAAAGATTTTCAAGTCGGGTACTGTGGTATATGTGAGAAATTAATCTGCTTTGATTCTGCTTATAGTACTGCTGCCTATGGGTGCGAGGAATGCAAGTTTTATGTCCATAAATCCTGCATGATCAACCTTCCACAACAGATCAATAATCATTTCTTCCACCCATCATGCCCTCTAATACTGCACACAAATCCATATAGTTCCTACTACAAGTGTGGGGGTTGTAATGATGAGCACGTCTCAGGCGGCTTGGTCTTTCGCTGCGGCGGAATACGGTGCGGCTTCAAATTGGATGTGAAATGCGCATTACTTCCAACTTTAGATCAGTCCAAAGATGCCGATAAGATTCAGTATGTTGGGCACAAGCATCCACTAGTAGCACTTGATCACAACAACAACAACAACGACAATAATTGTATTATTGTAAGTGAAGTTGGATGCAATTTATGCGGAAAAAAGGGGTCATTAGAATTAGATGAAGATGCTTGTTTTTGTTGTGAAAGATGCCAATACTTTATACACAAGACATGTGGTGTTAGTGTTGAGTTAAAACCAGAGATCCGTCATTACTTTCATCCCCTGCATCCTCTCACTCTCACATTTCTCAAAGATCGGTCTCACTCTTATTCTCAGCGTCACTGTGGTGCATGCCTTGGATTGATTGACAAGTTGGTGCTCATGTATCGTTGTGACAAGTGTAGCTTCAACCTTCATTTCGATTGTGCAATTAAGCATAAGCACACAGCCAGGCAGCTCCTCGTAAAGTATCAAGGCCACTCACACCCCCCTCACTTATTTTGACAAAATCCGGAATGCTGCTTCCTGTGACATTTGTGAAAAAGAAGCTCGCAACTGCATCTTTCGATGTGTGGCATGTAATTTTTATATGCATCTCTACTGCCATCCTTCTGCTCCAAAGACTATAAGACACAAGTGCCATTTACATCCTTTAACTCTTACACAAGCTCCTTTCGATTTTGAGCTTGTTTCGCTAGAATATCAGGAGAATTTTGATCAGTATTGCGATGCTTACGACTTCTATTGTGATGTTTGTGAGGAAAAACGATTCAAACCTGAATCAGTTTATTACTGCACGGAATGCAAATTTATTGCTGAGACTAGCTGTGTTATATCTGAGGTAAGTGTATATTTACTTAAATTTCCCTAAGATATATATATATATATATATATATATATATATATGTGGTCTTGATTGATGAGTGATTCTCGTTTTATGTCAGCTATTACCATCCCTTTTCTGGTTTGGAGGACCAATATCCCACTGGGGACAATAGAGCCAATTCCAGAGATGATGAGAACTCTGCACTAGAAGCTTACGTTGCAGAGCTTAAGGAAAAGAAGAGGCCAATGAAATCAGAAATTAAAAAACTTAAAGCAACATTAGAGGCACTTGAGGCGGAATTGGAGCCATTAAGTCTGAAACTGAAAGAAGCTAAGAAAGATCTCCTCATAAATTCTCTGCTAAACTGAGATTTGAGTAAAAAGTCTGGCCTTCATTGTTTGTTCAAGTGTTAATTATTGTGTTTTTGTGTGTTCTAAAGGATATTGCTTGTATGTTACATAATTGTTTGTAAGGACTTGACGTACCGTATAACGTGGACAATCATAAACTGGAAATACAATTTCAGACCCAACGAGCCCCTTATAACGTGTTTACTACAATTGGGGCTATAATGATTAATTAATGAACCAAAAGCAAACATTAAAGCTCATCTGTATTCTGCTTTTCTTTGTTGTTTTTAAATGGGCTAAGCCTAAGATTAATAAAACAGGCCGGGCTTGAATTTGAAGCTTTAGTGCACTTTGTGAATTGTGAACTCAGTTTTTTTTTCCTTCTACCGACAGCCATAGAATATTATATTTGATTTGATGGAGACTATGAGATTCTCCATATCTCCATCACTTGTCTGTTCTAAATGTTGACTTTCAAGTGATTGGTTTTGCCTTTCTGTTTTTAACATTTTCATCTTTGTCCTTTTTTCTTCAATTCAATCTCTGTTCTTGCTTTCTGTCCATCTTTCTCGTAAAGTCATAAACCTCTGCTGATATATTTTGTGTCTGTCAAATTTCGAAGTGAAATAGAATCGAAGCAAAGAGAGATGGAGGGAAATACTATTGATCATTTTCTGCACAAGCATCCGTTGACGCTGATTGAGCAAGTAAACCAGGAATTTCTGTGCCGTGGATGTGAGAAAAGCTTACCGCCGGGTGAGGGTCCGATCTACGGATGTAGTCACTGCCGGTTTTACCTTGATAAAGCATGCGCCGAGCTTCCAAAGGAGATCCAACATTTCTTTCATCCATGCCCTCTTTTCCTCGGATTATGTGACTTCTTTATATGTGATGCTTGCTTCAAGCATGGCAATGGTTTCAGTTATCGCTGTAGTAGAAGGTGCGATTTTAATATGCATGGTAAATGCGCCCAAAGGCCCAACATCAAATCAAATGGGGATGGAAATAGTGAAGAAACTATTGAGCATTTCACTCATTGGCATCCTCTAACACTTGTGGATGAGAAGTGGAAGAAAGATTTGCAAGTGGGGAATTGTGGTATATGTCAGAAACTCATCTCATGCTTTGATCCTGATCCTGGTTTTGTTGCCTATGGGTGCGAGGAATGCGAGTTTTTTGGCCATAAATCCTGCATCATCAACATTCCTCGACAGATCAATAATCATTCTTTCCACCCATCATGCCCTCTCATCCCAGTTACTGTTCCATCTGACCGCTACCTATGTGACTGTAATGGTTGTTGGGAAATCTCATCTCGCTTGGTCTTTCGCTGCGGAAAGCATTCTTTCCAATTGGATGTGAAATGCGCATTACTTCCAACTTTAGATCAGTCCAAAGATGCTGATAAGATTCAGTATATCGGGCACAAACATCCACTAGTAGCACTCCGTCACAACAACAACAGGGACAGCAATTGTATTGTAAGTACTGAAGTTGGATATTGCAACGTATGCGGAGACAAGTGCAGCTCATTAGAATCAGATGAAGAAGATCCCTGTTTTTGTTGTGAAAGATGCCAATACTTTATACACAAGAAGTGTGTTGTTAGTGTTGAGTCAAAAGCAGAGATCCATCATTACTTTCATCCCTTGCATCCTCTCACTCGTACGTTTCTCCAATCTTGGTTTGACTTTGATTCTCAGCCTCAGTGTGATGCATGCCTCGGATCGATTGACAGGTTTGTGCACATGTATCGTTGTGACAAGTGTAACTTCAACCTTCATTTCGATTGTGCATATAAGCCTAAGCCTTTCCTTGTAAAGTATGAATGCCACTCGCACCCCCTAGCTTTTTTTGACAAAATCGGGGAAGGTGCTTCCTGCCACATTTGTGAAAAGGGGGCTCGCAACTGCATCTTTCGATGTGTGGCCTGTGATTTTGATATTCATCTCCACTGCCATCCTTCGGCTCCAAAGACAATTACACACAAGTGCCATTTACATCCTTTAACTCTTACAGAATCCCCTTTTGATTTTGAGTTTGTTTCGCCACAATATCGGGAGAATTCTGATCGGAGGCGCGATGCTTACGACTTCTATTGTGATGTTTGTGAGGAAAAACGATTCAAACCTGAATCAGTTTATTACTGCAAAGAATGCAAATTTATTGCTGAGACTCGCTGTGTTCTATCTGAGGTAAGTGTATAGTCAAGGAAAACTTAAATTGCCCTAAGATATGCTGGTCTTGATTGATGAATATTTTTTTTTTCCAGCTATTACCATTCTTTTCAAGTTTGGAGGACCATTCCATTGGCGACGATAGAGCAAGTTCCAGAGATGATGACAACTCTGCACTAGAAGCTTACATTGCAGAGCTTAAGGAAAAGAAAAGGCCTTTGGAATCAGAAATTGAAAAACTTAAAGCAACATTAGAGGCACTTGAGGTGGAATTGGAGCCAATAAATCTGAAACTGAAAGAAGCTGAGAAAGATTTCCTCATAAATTCTCTTCTAAGTAACTACAACAAGTGAAAGAAGAAGAATCCAACTGAAGCCTCAACTTCAAAAGGGCCGGCTGCTGATCTATCATGAGTCTGCCATGACATATTGGTAAATGCCGGTAACTGGCTTGACATGCCATGGAAAAGTACTCTGCCAGCACAGTTTCATTCTAGGAACATCAAGTTGTTTGTTGGTTTGTTCCTTCCTGTGCCAAACTGCTTCCAAATTTCAAGCTCAACTGAGATTTGAGTAAAATGTCTGACCTTCATTGTTTGTTCAAAGTGTTAAGAATTGTGTTTCATAGTTATTGCATTCAATCTTTCAACATGCGACAGCTAAGAAGTTTCATACTTATTCTAATTATGTTCAATTATTGCATTGCTAATCATAGTAGGCATGGTTCTTATAGCAGCAGCAATGCTGATAAGCATGATTGCATGAAGATCCTATATACCAAGAAACTGGATTCACAAGGAGACAATAGGAAAATCAATTTTCAGAGGATTTACTACCACAACATCAAAGCTGCTAAAATGATTATTAGTATGTGATGAACATGTAAAATCAAATGCAGTTGCCATTTGGCAACAAAAGTTCTTTTTCTTCCTTTTAATGGGATTCCGGATTTCCCACTTTCTTTTCAACAACACAATTTTAGTTAGAGTTAGACTATAAGAGCTCAATATAAGAAAAGTAACTTACAATTGGGCCTTTTATGATTAATGACCCCAAAGCAAACATGATAGGCATAGCTCATCTGTAGAAAAAGACTTGCAATTTGTACCATTATAACTAGACAGTACAGTTAGGAGCATATTTTACCACCTTTTGTACTAGCTCTTTGTAACTTGTAAGCAGATTTTCTGCTTCTTTGGATAATAAAATAAATTAATCATCCCATAAAAAAAAGAGTTGGAATATGAAAGAGAAAGGATGGATCGGTTATAGCTTTTACATTGCTCATCTAAGCGATTACAATGAAAGGCCAAACTTTTTACACAAATCTCGGTTGAGTTTGGAATTTGGAAGCAGCTTGACAATGCAAATCAAAACACCAACAAAGAAAAGGACAAAAAAAAGAAAAAGAAATGCGAATTTAGCATACCCAAAAGCCAAAGCAAGTTGCTAGCACAGCATTCACCAGAGACATACATACGTGTACTAGTGGCAGACTCAAGAGAGATCAGCAGCCGACCCTTTAATTTCCTTTTGAAGTTGAAGCTTCAGTTGGATCTTTTATTTTCTTCAAGTTGTAAAGTAGCTGATATCTCCACAGGGTACGATCCATTACAAGTTTGTCTAGTTCCCTTTCTATTGAGTTGAGTTTAAACTCACGGTGTTGTATTATTTCTTGAGCTCGTTTAATCAGCGATATCAAAGGGTCTTTCTCTGCCCTAAGCGCTGCAATTCGGTTGTCTAAGTCTGCAATGGAGGCTTCTATAGCAGAGTTCTCCTCCTCTAAGGAAATGACTTTACCGTCCCCGGTACAATGGTCCTCCGAACCAGTTACTGAAGGTATTAGCTGCAACAATATAAAAGTAGCAGTAGTTGTTATCAATTAAGATTGGAATATCTCAAACTTGTTTCCTAAATCAAATATTAGTCCAAAAGCAGGCCAAAGTGACTAAGTAAGGTGAATACCTCAGAGAGTACACATTGAGTCTCAGCGATAAATTTGCATTCTGCGCAGTAATAAAACTGATTCGTCTTTGAACCTTTTCCTCTCACAAACATCACAATAAAACTCATCATCATACTCATCACCATCCTCCAGATATTGCGGCGAAATCAATTCAAATTGAAAAGGAGATTTTGTAAGAGTTAAAGGATGTATATGGCACTTGTGTGTTATTGTTTTCGGCGCGGAAGGATGACAGTAGAGATGCATATCAAATGAGCATGGCACACATCGAAAGAAGCAGTTGCGAACAAGCTTACCACAAATGTTGCAGACAGTAGGGGCATGGGTTCTGTCAAAAAAAGTGAGGTAATGCGGGTGAGCTGCGCACTTTAAGCGCAGCTGCCTTGTCGTGGTTTGGATTTTAGGCTTAACACAATCCACATGAAGGTAGAAGTCACGTGGCACAAGTATATACCATCTGAAACATGTCAATCGACCCTAGGCATGCACCACACGGAAAAGTATACTCGTCGAATCGATATAAAGAGATAGTGAGAAGGTGCTGGGGATGAAAGTAATCAAAGGTTTCTAGTTTAAAATTAGTAGCACAATGTGCGTGTATAAATCTATGGCATATTTCACAGCCAAAACAGGGGTCTAATTCTGATGAGCAATTTCCTCTACATAGTACGCATCGATTTTCATCTCCGTAATAATCCTTATCGAATTTGTTGCCGAGTACTCGCACTAGAGGATGCTCGTGCGCGAAATGTTGAATCTTATCTGCATCTTTGGACTGATCTAAAGTTGGAAGCAAGGCGCATTTGACATCCAATTCGAACCTACACTCTCCACAGCGAAAGACCAAGCCTGAGATGTTTTCCTCATAACAACCACAACACTTGTCGGATCGAGGAGTTGTGACCAGAATGAGAGGGGCAGAGCATGATCGGTGGAAGAAATGATTATTGATCTGTTTTGGAATGTTGACCATGCAGGAATTATGAAGAAAAAAGTTGCATTCCTCGCAGCCATATGTAGCAGAATCATGATGATCAAAGGAGATGATCGATTTCTCACATACACTGCACCCAACTTGCAAATCTTTCCCTCGATTCTCATCCACCAATGTTAAAGGATGCCAATGAATGAAATGTTGAATAACCCCCTCACCATCTGGCTCGATGTTGGGCCTTTGGGCGCATTCAACATGCATATCAAAACGACATCTATCACAGCGATAGCCGAAACCAGAGCCCTTCTTGAAACAAGCATCACAGACATAGTTTTGTATTCTGAGGGAAAGAGGGCATGGATGGAAGAAACTTTGGATCTCCTTCTGAAGCTCGATGCAGGCTTTATGACGGTAGAACTTGCACTCACTACATCCGTAGATTTGACCCCCCGACGATAAGCTTTTCTCACATCCAACGCACCGAGATTCCTGTTCCTGGTCTACTTCCTCTTCCTCAATCAGCCTCAAGGGATGCATATGCATAAAATAATCAATATTTTCCTCCATCTCTCTTTGCTTCTATTGTCCTATACTTCACTTCCAAATTTGACAGAGACAGAGGAGGAAAAATATCAGCAGAGGTTTATGACTTAGAGCAACAAAGGAGGATGAAGTTAAAGGAACATGATGAAAAAGGAAGATTTGGAAAGTCAACCTTCAGAACACAATAAGAAGATGGAGATGAAGATTCCCACTACTCTCCAATCTCCATCAAATAAAATATATATATTCTCAATATCACATTTCACCAAGTGTACATGCATTTTTAAATTCTATCGTCTAGATTTTTTTTTCTCCTTTTTTTTTAATCCATTTCTCCTAAAGTAAAGCCACATCGTTAGGTAAGTCTGTGACTTTTTTCAGTAGGCATGGACTAAAATTTTCCAACTTGCTGCACTTATTTACATTTAAAATATAATGATGACACACATCTTGCCAACTTGCCAATAATGGATATCCTAAACTTCTCCTGGACTTTTACATATATGAAAAGTAGACTTATTTAACAAAATAAAAGTACACGAGTACAAACTTTATTATTAAGAAATCCTCAAACACCAAACGGGTTTAATCAACTAACAACACAAATTCAATAACAAAAACACAGCCTGATGGTGGCTGCAAACGAAGTAAGAACTCCTCCGGGTGATTATTATCACTTCTGTATTTCAAGCCGAGGAATATGATCTTTCAAGGATTTTTCCACATCTTCGCTCCAAAGCGTAGTACCACTTAGGTCAAGCTTCACAAGTTTTGTTAGGGATGTCAAGTCTGGAAGGCTTTCCAGGCTGCTGCAGTTTTGTAGATTAAGATTCTTCAGCTTTTGAAGGGCACTCAAGTCTGGCAACTTTTTCAGGATCTTACAATCTGAGAGATCAAGTTCCTCAAGTATATCACATCCGTCTAGTTCTGGCAGTTCTATTAACAATGAACAACCACTTAACTTCAGTTTCTGAAGGTGGGAAATATCAGAAGGCAAAAATTGGATTTTAGTTCCTGACAGATCAAGTTCTTTGAGGTTACTTGTCCCTTCAAAGCTGTCGTACATGATTTCCTTTATGTTTTCAGCACCGGAAAGATCAAGAACCTTGAGGGTAGAGACATTCTTGAGACTGCGCATTCCAACCAAGTCAGCACACCCTTTTAACAAGAGTATTTCCAGATGTTGAAGAGTCTTAACAATTGGCAATTTCTCAATTTTGGTGTGGGAGAAATTTATCACTTGAAGTTTTTCAAGTGACTTGAAGCTCTTTTCTTGTATCTTCACCAAGCTTTTACATTCAGAAAGATCAATCACCTCGAGTTTGGTGAACTTGTCCACTTTTGGAAGTTGTTCTAAGGAAGAACACTTACTAAGAATGAGCCTGCGCAGTTCTATCAATTCTGAGAAGCTTTTTGGTAAAGATGTGATTCCAAGTGCAGATAATTTAAGGCTTCGAAGTTTCGAGACTTCCTGGAAGAGTTGATCTGGAATTTCCTTCAAAAAGGTTGAACCAGATATTTCAAGGACAGTTAAGGCATTGAGGTTTGCAATCTGATCGATGTTCTTCAACAGGTAAGCACCTCGAAGTATGAGTGCAAGCAGCTTCTTCATTTCAGATATGGATAGTTCATTAGGAGATTTGAGCCTGCCATCAAAAATAGAAAGCAGATTAAGGTTATGCTTACCCCCAAAGAAAGTTCCATGAACTTCCCTACACAAACGACCTCCATCAACCAACAACGAGGAGATCATTTCCTCTTTGCTATCACTACACAATGTTTTCATCATCCCATCAGCAGGCCTTATTCCTTCAAGAACTCTGGGATCATAATCCTTGAGCACGCTAGCCAAACCCGGATCAGCTCTCCCAAGATTCCCACGGCGGCAATACTCATTCATGTTAAGAGTTGCTCCTTCCAAGACAACAACATTGTCCTCTTGCATTTTCAGCATGTGACAATCTATAAGCTGCATCAGAATATGGTGACCCTTCTGATAAGCCTTATCAATCTCTTTAATGGGTTTCAGATGACCTTCCATAATCCAGTTAGTGATCAACTCATTGTAATGAACACCACCATGTTTCTGTAAGAAGTGCCAGCTATGCCAGAAGCAATTAATCATACAGTTGGCAGGCTCCTTATCATATGTATAACGGAGAAGTTGTTTCAGATCATCAATGGCTGCCTCGAAAGCGAGATCCATTTTCAAGTCCTTGGACTGATTTTCTGCAATGTAATTCAAAGTTCCTGCTAACATAAGAACTTCAGCAGGCAAAAGCTTCTTATTTCGTATTGCTTCAGATAACTGTGTGAATTCTTGAGAATATGATGAATCCTTCACTTTTCTAACAACATAATTCTTCTGTAACAATCTGATTGCCTCATTTTCAGGAAGAGGTCCAAGTTTTAACTTCTTTACTCCTTGAGAACTATCCTCATCTTTACTTCTCCTTGTGATTAGAAACTTGACATATTTCAGGTTTGGGTCATCTTTCAAAGAACCCAAACCTAATATCTCCTTGACAGAGTTTTCAACCTTCACCTCTTCTTTTTTCTCATCATCAGTCAACAACAAGTCAAATTCACCATCCAAAACCACTAGAAGAAACTTTTGTGCAGCTGCGGCCTCTTTAAGCTTTTTCTTCATATCATCCTTCAATTTCTTGGCACTCAATTCCATTTTCTCCTTCTCGCTCACTTCCTTTTTCTGATCAGTTTCGATTTCTTCCCTTGCATCTGTATTAGTACGGAGAGAAAACTGGCGGGCAATGGTGTCGAAAAGAGACAGCGCATCGTGCTTCTTGTCCAACGGAATCCAAATAGGCTCATCATGCTTTACATTCACAACATACTTTCGAATTTGCATTGCTACCCATGTTTTCCCTGTTCCAGCCTTCCCTGTCAGAATGATTTCCGACACATTATTGTCTTCCTTAAACATGTTGTATATCTTCTTTGCATCTTCCTCTGTCGCAGCCCACAATTCTGCTGGTGTTTTCAGGGGAAAATATAAAGCAATGGAATAATTTCAGAATGATCATCAATCCAAATTAAGGAATTCTAATCCTATATATGATGAAGAGAAATATGTTATTTTGGATCTCCATAAAGGATTTTAATTCATCAAAAAGACAAAAACAAAGAAAGAAAGATTACCTTCATCCTGTTCTTCCTTGATCTCTTGGTCTTGGGTTTTGCCTTGATCGTCTTCTTCGTTGATCTCTTGGGAATTTCCTTCATCGTCTTCTTCCTTCATCTCCTGGGTATTGTCTTGGTCGTTTTCTTCACTTATGATCTCTTGGGTTGAACTGTCTGTGTTACTCATCTCTCACTTCACTTTTTTTTTTCCTTTCTGCATATGAATAACAGATTGGTAATAAGTTAGAGACTGCTACTTAGTTTGAATTTAAAAAAAAAAAAAATTTGCAATTCCTGGAAGCAGGGGAACTAAAATCCCAGTCCAGAAATGGATATGGATTCCATCTAGTCTACTCTAGCCCAAAAGATGAAATGTCAACTGGAATATATTAAATTTTCTTTGTAAAACAGAACAATTTTCACAGTTGGAGAAGCCTTTGTAATAAGATGCAATAAGAAAAAACAGAGGAAAGGGTGAAGAAGAAATGGCATAATAATAAGAGCATTAAACTTGTGTCATAATAACCTGATGATCTCTTATGGTTTCTGGAAACTAGGCATATTATAAAGTATTCTCTAATTAAGCATCAAAGATTAATGGGAATTAAAAAATAGAGAGAAGAACTGATAATTTTTCAGAGCTGAAATGAATAAGCAAAGTTACAAAAGGAGGAAAAATAAAGTTACAGAGCAGAACAAGAACAGAAACCTGGTATAACTGGAAACTTGGAGGAGTTAAGCTGCAAAGCACATGCACCAACAAGCTGATCTCAATATGGAATCAATCTTTCTTCTCGTGTTATTGCTTCCTAGTTCCTAATAAATGTGAAGGCTTGATGTTTTGTCTTACTTTCCTCTCTTTTTCTTCTTTGGGACTGATTTTTGTTTGAAATTAAATTTTTTAATCTCTAATGAAATTATATGTTTCCTTTCTCCAATGAAATTATGTTATAGATAGAAAAATGATTTGATAGAGTTGGATAATGTAAGATCAATTGAAATAGTTGAAAAATGGTAAATAAATTTTTAATATGTAGAGTAGTTTTCATTGCTACATATATTGTTAATTAGAAAATTTTTCTTGAGAAAGTATCATTAATATTTTTTGTAAAGGAAGTATCATTACCAATACCACCATTTAATTATAATAATATAGTGATATAATAATTTAATTCCAAATACCATACTTTTATATTCTTTCATTTAAAGTGGAGGAGTCATGTGAATTAATTTTGAGTTTAGTGCAATTTTTTAATCAAATCAGAATGTGAATTAGAAAAGACAACCCATGAGATGAAGATAAGACAAATAGTAAGTAGTTAGAGCTAAATGCTACAAATTGATAATAAAAAAATCTTATTTATTCCAACAAATAAGAAATTATACAATTCCTCAAAAAAAGGAAAAGAAAAAGAAATTATACAAAATGTAAACTTCTAAACTTGCACAACATTGTCATTTACTACTAAAATAAAAAGATGAATATGTCACTTTATTTTTGCTTTCTTTAATTAAAGTAAACGGTGGTTACATATATTAATTTAGTTAAATCAATAAAAACGTATTGGTATTTCAAAAAACTATAGTGTATTAATAATTTAGGGTAGAGGAGGGAGGAATCATGTGAATGAAGTATATATGGATTGGCACGAGACTTTTAGAATTGATTGAGAATAATGTGAATTAAGTTACCCATGAAACCAAAGATTAGACAAATACTAAGTAGTTAAAGCTCTATATAGTTCTCAGTCGACCAAGGTAGAATAAGTAGCATATAGTAGACTAGTGATCAAAATTTTCAAATGTTTATGCTATAAACATGGCGTCTTAATTAAACTTAATTCAAAATCAAGATGCATTTTTTCAAAATTGGTACCAAGGACAAGGACAAGAGTAAGGTTGTTCAATTGTTTGTTTGTAGCCTTTAATTAATTATTAACATGTGAATTCTTCCAAAGCTTCCTTAGATATAAAGCTTAATTAGGGGATAGTAGTATTTAATTTGGTTATTACTGCAATTTGCATGTTATTATTATTATTTTTTAAATACTGCATGCTAACTTGTCAACTTAATATTGATAATATTTAGTATATACTATATATATATATATATATATATATATATTTCTTATGTAACTTTCGGACACCATTTTCCTACGTTTTTATTTATCTAATTAGGATGATGATGCAACGACTTTGTTTTTGTTATATTAAAGTAAACTGTGTCATTTTTTTAAATCAAATTATTTTTTTGGAGTTACGGTGTGCAATGAGCCACTTGCTCAGATCATAGCTTTGCTCGATGAAGACCGGACAGGCATCGGCACTTTGAGGCCGTAGTTTTTTCTTTTCCTGTTTCTTTACTTTTCGAGTACTTTTGTAGCAAAAAAATTATTTTTTTGGTGAAATAAATCAATTTATTTCATTTCGTAGAAGTATTAATGAATTCTAGACAATGATGCAACGACTTTGTTTTCCTTATTAAAGTAAAGGTAATTTTCCGATCAATTTATGTACTTAAGAAATAAAATTAATAAATTCTATACAATAAAAAAGAATTTGTGTGAGCTGGCACTAGATGCCATCCATGAAATTGGATAATGTTCATATCCGAATATGTTAATGCAAGATCGAGAAGGACTTTTCAGCTTTCAGTATTCTTCCTTTTTTTTTATTTGGGAATAATTACATTTACATATACTATTGGAAAATCTTGTATTCTATTACTATATTACCAAACACCAACAACCAAAACATATCTTTTTAAGAATAGTAAACAACAAAGGTTTGACCAATAATGGTTGGTTCAAGTGGTTTGTCACTTATTCCCCTTATAAGGTCTCAAATTCGAGTCTTGTAAATGGAGAAAACCTTTGTTGGGAGACCTTTATTCTCATAGTGGGCCAACTCGACTCGAACAAGATTAACTTGTAAATATATATAAAAAAAAAACAACAAAAGTTTGGTTGTTAATTGTTAAATTTATCAATTAACCAGTTGAAAAATTGTTCTTAAATTAGGAAAATCACCGCCTCAGAAAAAATAATTAGGAAAATCAAATTCAGGTTAGACTTTTGAGCCTCAAGTATCTAAACGTGGTTTAGTTGGGCTAATTAATGTCAGAATAAGGCCCAGCATGAAAAACTCAAAAAAGAAAGAAAAAAAGAGTAGACAAGACAACCCATGAGATTTATTTATTTAGAATAATTCTCGGTCGACCATTTTTTTAAAATGAAAATACTCCATGTGCAATAGATTACTATAGTATAATAATAATAATAGATTAGTCACAGCATTTTTCAAATTAATGTATGTATGTCATACGTATGATATCATACTCATTTCGTCATGAAAAATCAAAATCCTAATGCATTATATAATTCCATTTTTCTTTTAATTATTGAAATTATAGTGCTACCAACCATAACCACAATACATATATATATATATATATATATTGAATTGACTAAGAGAAACCTTCCTCAGATCTTTTTACCAAAAAAAGGACCTTCCTTAGATCTATCATAGGGAAATTCTTAATTTGGTTATGATTGCAACGTACATGCATGTTATAGTCAACTTGATGCTACAAATTATGGACTAAGGAGTAAAAGAATTTCTTATTTATTCCAACAATAAATTATACATTCCTGACAGATCATAACGTTGTCATTTACCAAAAAACGATGATATTGCTTTTGTTTTTAAAAAAATTAGTATTTTGAAAAACAATAGTGTCATGTGGTGTGAATCCGAAAAATTGTCCTGAAATTTGGTTCCCCATGACGTGTTCTTACACGGTTAGTCCAGCAGACTGGTCTCACCACTATTTGAGTGGAGTTTTACTATATAACATGGGGGACAAAATTTGGATCAATTTTTCGGATTGTGTGGAATTTTTCCGTATAATTTAATTCCATTTATCATTATATCTTTTCATGTAGCGACAAATTATGACTTGGCAGGAGACTATTATAATCGATTGATAATAATAATAATGTGAAAAGTTAACCCATGAGAATTGAGATTAAGACTAGACAAATACCATTATAGTAAGGATAATTATTTGATACACTGATAATGTAAATTTTAAACTCCACAAATGGGTTGAGGAGTTGACACATGTCCATTTTACGAATTAATTTTATTTTTAAAATTCAAAACTATTCCCTAAAAGGACACATGTCAACCCTTGGACCCTACATGTGTTGTCTGCTAAACTCCACTGACAGTGTATTGTACTATTTTCCTTATAGTTTGGATAATTATTTGATACACTGACAATGTAAATTTTAAACTCTATAGTTCTCGGTCTTATTTGACCCTAATCCCTAATTGATGCCAATTACGACAAAAATGAGGTTGTTCGATTGTTAATTGTTTGTACAGTACTTTAATGTACTTATTTTCATTAACCATGTGAATTCTATCAAAGCTTCTTTAGGTAGAGCCTATATTATGGAAATTTAATTTGGTTATTATCGCAACTTGTATGTTTTTTTTGTGGCACAATATTGCAACTTGTATGTTAATTAGTAGTATTATTTTTTTATCATTCATGTTATTGTCAGCTTAATATTGATATCAGTAATAGATATTTCTCCTTTTGTTCAATATCATATGTATTCATGATTAGTATAGTAACAAAAATTATAAATATTAATTTTTATTTAGTTCCAAAAAAAAATTATATATACATATATAATGTTATTTTCTTTTTTGGTACCGATACATAATGTTACTTTGGAAGTAACCACAACATTTTCTTTACATTTTTTTTTATTTATCGAAAGACTATGATGCAACGACTTTATTTTTATTATTAAAATATATGGTCTTTTTTTTATCAATTTATTCCGTTTCATTTATAAGAAGATAAATGAATGAATAAGTTATAGACAGTGATGCAACGACCTCGTTTTCTTTATTATAAAGTAAACGGTCATTTTTTAAAACTCAATTCATTTAACTCACTAAAAAATTACTAATAAATAAATGCTATACCATTAAAAAATAAAATTCATGTGAGCTGGCACTAGATGTCATCTCTGAAATGGGATAATGTTCATTTTGAAAATTTAATGCATGATCGAGGAGGACATTTCAACTTACAAATACAATCTTACATTATTCTTCCTTGTATTTGGGGATAATTTAGTCTTTGTCTTGCATTAATATAGAAATATATACAACTTTCCTAAAAAAAAAAAGAAATATATACAACTTGCATTATTCTATTACTATCACCAAACACCAACCAAAATTATCTTATAAAATACTAGTACAAGTAAACAACAAAGCTTTAGTTGTTACTACTTAGTTAACTTATTAATTAACCAGTTTTTTAAAAAATTGTGCACGTTTAGGCACTTTTTTCCCCTTTTTTATTAATTAGGTAAATCATTAGGGTAATCACTAACTCAGGGAAAAATCAAACTCAGCTTAAAATTTTGACTTTTGCGCCTCAGCCCTCAGGTATATGTGTTTAGTTAGTTGGGCTAATGTCAGGATACGCTCCAGTGTGCGAAAATAGAACGGCCCCGATAGAAACTTTCGAAGTGAATTCCAAAGTTTCCATTTAATATAGTTAATTTTTGGTGTAGACTTCAGCGCTTCTGTTGTGGTACTCTCACTTTTGGATGTGACGTTCCCAACGATTTTTGACTATTGGATTCAATATATAACTTCCTTACCGTCGATACAATAAGTTTTAACTTGCTAAACAGGTTTTAAAAACCTTTTGGACTGAATTCGTATGTGGTTGTTCTCGTGATAGATTTTTACACCTTCTTTTTCCACCCGTTGATATCAACAAAATTTTTTTCTTAAGTTTTTATACGTTGTATATTTTGGGGAAAATATACGAATTGAATGTCAAAAACTTAAGAAAAAAATTGGGGATAGAAATTGGGGAAAATATATGACGTATAAAATCTTAAGAAAAAAATTTTGTTGATATCAACGGGTGGAATAAAAAAAGTGTAAAAATCTATCACGAGGACAACCACGTACGAATTCAATCCAAAAGGTTTTTAAAACCTGTTTAACAAGTTAAAACTTATTGTATTGGACGGTAAGGAAATTAGATATTAAATCCAATGGTCAGAAATCATTGGGAGCGTCACATCCAAAAGTGGGAGTACCACAACGGGAGCGCTGAAGTCTACTACATATAATAATAAATTTTTTTTGGCCGAATAATAGTAGCAATAATAATACTTAATAATTGATTAATAAATAAAACAAACCCACATCTGAATTTTAATTTAACTATCCCAAATCATCAAAGAAGGGAAAATGCATTTTCTGGTAGGTAAAATATGACCAAATGGACAACTGATTTGACCCTTCCAAACAACCTTGTAAATGGTAATGATTAATGAAGGAATGGTGACAACTTTTCCCCTGTTTCCGTTCCATTAGCAGCAATTCTCTCCAGCTCAAACTCAAACTCAAACACCAAAACCCAACTGAAGTCCACCCAGCAAGAGCTGAAAGAAGAAGGAACAGAGCGAAAATGGTTGACCCCATTCCTCCAGAAGTGAAGAGGGTTTGGGACAAATGGAACATCCGGGGGACTATTCTCTTCAGTCTCTCGTTGCAAACCTTCCTGGTTTTGCTCGCCCCATTCCGAAAATCCACCAGGAAAAGACTCTTAATCATGCTGATTTGGTCTGCTTACTTGCTCGCCGATGCCGCCGCTAACTTCACCGTGGGTCTCATCTCCAACAGCCAAGGCAACAATAATTCCAATCCTTCTCCGGATCAAGGTAAACATAAGGATAACGGTGATCTTTTAGCTTTCTGGGCTCCATTTCTTCTGCTCCACCTTGGTGGTCCCGATACAATCACTGCCTTCGCTCTTGAAGATAACGAACTCTGGCTTCGGCACTTGCTCGGTCTCGGGTTTCAAGCTTTTGCTGCTCTCTATGTCTTTATTCAATCAATTAAGAACATAGTTCTGATTCCTACAATTCTCATGTTTGTCGCCGGAACAATCAAGTACGCCGAGCGGACACGTGCTCTGTATCTGGCGAGTTTGGACAGATTCCGGGATTCCTTGCTTGGAGACGCCGTACCTGGTCCAAACTATGCGAAGCTTATGGACGAATATGCTTTCAAGAGAGAGAACAAACTTCCGACGCAAATGATTATGATTTCAGAGCCTGATAAAGAAGCCAGGGCAACTGATATGCCAGTGAAGAAAGGTCAGTTGAATGATTTGGAAGTGGTTCATTATGCTTCTAAGTACTTCCAAATCTTCAAAGGGCTTATTGTGGATAACATCTTCAGTTTCCATGAACGAAACGAGAGCCGGGAATTCTTCAGAGAAAGGAAAGCAGAGGATGCTCTGAGAGTGATCGAGGTTGAACTCAATTTCATCTATGAAGTTCTTTATACCAAAGTCCAAGTTGTTCATTCCGGTTGGGGATATGCTTTTCGAGGTATAGCGTTTGGGTCCATTTTAGCATCTCTTGGAGTCTTCTATTTTAAAATTGATAAAAATAGCTTAAACCCATTCGATGTGGGAATTACCTACACTTTGCTCTTGGGTGCCGTAGTCCTTGATGTAATTGCTCTGTTTATGCTCATTTTCTCCGACTGGAGCTATGCTACCGTTAAGGACCCTGATTCCAGTCAGACCATCGCCGCCAAAATCTCCAAAAGATTCCTTAAATACAAGAGTCCATGGTGGCAGATTCACAAGTGTGAGATTCGTGACCCAAATAATCCTAATCAAGTGGTGAAGACGGTGGAGCATCACGTGTTGGCAACTCCGATTTTGTTCCGCCGGTGGTCTGGATCTCTCTCATCCTACAATCTGATAAGTTACTGCCTGAAAATCAAACCTAGTACTATGCACGAATTTTGGAGATGGCCAAGTGTTATCGCTGAGAAAGTGCACATTAATGGGTGTTTTCAGTTTGTTTCTGGCTTGTTAAAAAAAGCCCTGAAAGCAGTCAGTTTTCTTCTGTCCGGTGTGATTTATATATTCAGTTTCATCAAGAATAAACTCATCGGCGTTCCTATCAAATTCATTGTGAAGATGCTCAAGCTGATCCCTGGCCTAAACTACATCATCGAAAGGATAACTGTAGCTTGGATCTATGTTCGTACATACATCTCGGGAATTCTCAGTTCGGGCGCCATTAGTGACTTTGCAGATGAGATAATCTACGTATCCCGGGAGCCATTTACCAAAGAGTTATGGGATTTCATTTTCAAGGAGTTGCAAACCAAAGCTGAGTTTGCAGATGATCCAGAAGCAGCGGAGCGGATATCCGAGGCCAGAGGGGAATGGGTTTTGACAGATGGGGATTCCAAAATTGATCGTAGCAGTTTGTTGCAATATGTGACTGAAGTTCAATACGATGAAAGCATTCTATTATGGCACATTGCTACAGATCTCTGCTACCACACTAATGGTGAAGATGACCAAGTTTTGGACGAGGATAGTTTTAACTATCGAGAGTTTAGCAAGCTTCTGTCTGATTACATGCTCTATCTTTTGATTATGCAGCCAACTATGATGTCTGCTGTGGCAGGTATTGGGAAAATCAGGTTTCGAGACACTTGTGCGGAAGCTGAGAGATTTTTTGACCGGCCGGATTTTCACCCATTGAAAAAGAAAAATGAAGAAACCGGCAAAACGAAAATTGAGGAAAGCAGCATTGAATCCGAGGCCTGTGCGGCAATTTTAAAGGTGAATACAGATGTTAAACCGGTTGCTGTTAAGGGAGATGGAAGCAAATCTGTGTTGTTTGATGCGAGCACGTTGGCGAAAGAACTGAACATTTTGGAGAAGAAGGGAGTGAATAAATGGAAATTAATGAGCAGAGTTTGGGTGGAATTGATCTCATATGCTGCGGGTCACTGCCGAGCAAATACGCACGCTCAGCAAGTCACCAGGGGAGGGGAGCTCATAACTTTTATTTGGTTGCTCATGGCTCACTTCGGTCTTGGGGAGCAATTCCAGATTAATGCGGGACATGCAAGAGCCAAATTGATTGTGGGAAAGTAAATTAAATTTGTAGTTTTTAGTATTACGTTTGATCTATCTGGTTTGGTCCATCACGACCAACATTTGTGTTTCTTTCTGCAAATCTATGTTTAATTTGTTTTGGATATAGCATTATTTTGTGTTGATTCCAAGTTTTCTTCTGAAGAAATGGAAATTTATAGTCTTGTGCAAAACCATTCTACTGTTAGATTAAATTAGCAAGAAATGAACCATTGATGGCTCGATACAATTGATGGGATTCCAATTGATGATGTTTATCATTGTTTCTGAATAAGTGGCTTACCATGATCTGCATTTACTTAATGAAAAATCTCACAACGGACTTTTGCAAACAAATTAAACAAGTCGTCCATCAAACATGGACTTAACAAATGAGTTTTCTCATTTTGTTCTGATGTAAAACAATACAACAATACAAGAGCTAATGCTATCAATTCAAAAGACTCGGTCCTTCATGTAAAAACTCATTCTTGTTACTAAATAGTGAATGTCATGAATCTAGTAATTTGTATAAAAGTTTTTTTTTTGGGGGAGAAAACCGAGATCTAAATTTCCCCTTAAGGATTACATTCATTTTTTTTATTATTCATGAACATAATATTGAAATGGGCTACATTTTTTTATTATTCATGAACATAATATTGAAATGGGCTACACAATAGGAGGTAGTCCTTCCCTACTCATCTCAGGATTCGAACCCGAGACCTCCCACAAAAAAGTCCCAAACTTTAACCACTGGATAAAGGATTACATTCATATTATGTGTGTAATACATATTTCAATATTTTATATGCTAAAACTTACATTATTATTGGCAACTTGGTGCCTATATCCAAAGACTTAGTTTCCCAATATTGCCCCTTTGTTGACCTGGGATTTTTTTTTTTGGGATATAATTTTGATTATTTTGAGAATACATCCTTTTCAAAAGTTGGTTGTAGTAGTATTAACAAATAATAAATATAAACAATAATGCAACTTTTTTTATTAAGAGAATGCAAATTTCTGTTCGGATTAAAATTTAAAAATGTTTCAACTTGCTGCAAATTTGTAGTTTGTTTCGTAGGAATATTTTATTTTTCTTTAGGAATTTGCTGCACGTTTAATATACTACTGCTACTCATGATTTTCTTTTTTTTTGGGTGAAACATACTACTCATGATTTATCAACACGATCATGTGACTTTGTTTTAATAATTGACCATAAAAGTCATCTTGTATTATAGAATTAAATTAAGAGCATTAATTAGGTAGTAATAAAAAATTAGCGTTCCCATTAATTTCTCTGTTTTTCTTCGGGTTTAATTTTAGGTGTTTTTACCTGCTTTCTTTCAAGTTTTTTTTTTTTTTTTAAAATTTTATCCAAGTAATTAACCACTGTATTTACTACAATAATTAATAGTAATTTAATAAGGGACCCATAACTCTTATGCGAAAGAACCCATAAACCCATCATAACTCTATTACTTGTGTCTTCACCATGCCGAGTTAACTCAGTTTCAGAGCAAGCTTTCTCTCTTCTCGTCCTTGATAAATTAACTGAATTAAAGCCTTCCCACTCCCTTGATAATTTGTTGAGCCATGTCTTCCCCTAATGTCGATAATGATTCAGACCCTCCCCTTGTAAAAGACATTCAGAATATAACTGAGAAAATAATCGAGGAGATAACCAAATGGAGAGATAGCGTTCAGGTTGAAGACGACGGCAACGCCCATTCACCTCAACAAACCACCGCAAGCGCCGCCAACAACAGTTCGGCAGCGACCAATCAAGATGGAGGTGCCAAACAGGAGGAAGATCATGTTACTGGCCAGCAGCATGACAAAAAAGAGGTAGATGATGTTAATGCTGTCAGTGATCAGAAGAAGAAGCAAGTTCCGAGCGACAAAAAGGAAACCAAGAAGGAAAGCAACAAGAAGCTCATAAAACGCGAGTTGAACACATTATGCAACGAACTCGTGTCTATGCTCAGCTCCGAAAAAGTCAAGACCTTCTCAGACAATCTATCTCTTCCACCTCTGGTGGAGAATTTGAACAACATCTTTAAAGATCTGCCTCGAGTCACGGATACCGAGTTACCTAAACAGGTGCCAATCAATATCCGTATGCTCAGGAACAACATCGCCAGAGTCCAAATCCAGATCCTTCTGCAACATCAAGCCGCCAATGCAAATTCTGACGCTAATCGGCGTTGGAAGAAAACCGTCGCCACCAGCGAAGCCGATGACCTGCCTCGCCTATACAATGAACCTTTGTTTGAAAGCAGCTATTATTTCAAAGAAATCAAGGAAAAATACAACCAACTCGATATCAGGCATAAAATCTGCTTGCTCTGTTTCGCAGTTTTCCCTGAAAGCGCAGAGATAAAGAAGAGGCTTCTGAGATTTTGGTGGGTTGGAGAGAATTTAGTCCCACCGGAAGAGGGCAAGGATGAGATGAAAATTGTAAGCGACATCCTTGATACGTTCGTGAAGAAGGGGTTCATCCAGCCCATTCGGAAGAAAAATAAGTTGCAGCCCAGAAGCTACAAGATGACCCCAATTGTTCGTTCGTGCTTGATCAAGTTTGCCAAGGAGGCTCATTTCTTTGATTATGACAAAGAGGGAAAACCCACCATGGATTTCACTTCTTGCAAAAAGGCAAGTATGGTGAAACGCGAAGGAGCGCAGGCTCAATGGTTTTCTGATTACCTTGATGGACAGGATAATAAACAGGACACGGAAAAGCTATCTGCAGATATGATAAAGTTGCAGATGCTGTTCAATTTTCCTGACCGGCAGAAATTAAATGATGCACCTTCCAAGTTTAATGAATTGCAGACATTATTCAATGTAAGCAAGCAATTTCCAGAATTACCCAAGGAGTGGCTTTTGAAGATGGAAAACATCAAAGTTCTGTTTCTGGGCAGATGGGAATCGGAAGCAGGGGTCAAGCGCCATATCGAGGTTGAAGACATTGACTTCTTAAGAGGGTTGAAAACCATGAAAAAATTAAGGCTTCTTAGTCTTCAAGGTATTTCCGGTATCGCAAGGCTTCCGGGTGCTATTTGCGAGCTTTCCGGTTTGAAGATATTGGATCTTAGAGCATGTCACAATCTGGAGAAGCTACCGGACAAGATAGGGTTACTTAAGATGCTGACTTACTTGGACTTGTCTGAATGTTATCTGCTTCATTACATCCCCAAACAGCTTAATAAGTTGTCGGAACTCGAAGTCCTCAAGGGGTTTGTGATTGGCAATGCGAAAAATTCATGTACTCTTGAAGACCTGTCCGTGTTGAAAAAACTCAGAAAACTCAGCGTCAATGTAAGCAACCCAAAATTCAACATCGACGATGAAAAGGCGGCCCTCTCCAAATTCGAGAGTCTTCAGAAGTTGAGAATAGCGTGGGGATCAGGGGCTTTTTCAGAAAATAACCTTCCTGGTGGCGGCAGAAATCAATCGGAGCAGGACAATTTGAATGGCGGCGATTCCGGCGAAGCAAATTCAAAGGCAACGAAGCAGGGAACTGGTTCACAACAACAGTTAGGCACGGCAACCAAAGTGGTCATGTTCGCCAATAAAATGAAGTCGAAAAGAAAGGGTCTTCAGAAACTGGTGAAACTGGATATCCAATGCTTCCCCAATACAGAACCACCCACCTGGCTAGTTCCACGGGAACTGAAAGGCCTAACGAATCTGTCCATTAGAGGTGGAAACTTGAGTCACCTGAAACAGGACCCGGATGATCCGTCCAAGTGGAATGTGAATGTCTTACGTTTGAAGTTCTTGGTCAACTTTAAAATGAACTGGAAAGATATGACGCAAGAGTTTCCAGAGTTGAATTATTTGGAGAACGTCAGATGTCCCAGAATCACTTTCTGCCCATGCGATGCAAGTGGTGTTTGGCAAAAACCTTCTGAATCAAATTGAAGAGTGCCTAGATTTTTTACTATCATGATTAATTTGTCTACTGGCTTGTTTTTAATTCTACTTTTGTTATTGCAAGTTTGTTGTTGCATTTGATCGGCAAGGGTACAACCTTTGCCTTCAATCAATGTTATTACTTATCTCGTCTTTTTCTCCTGTCTAAATAAAAGCGAGTTTCTTCTTTTATTTCGTCCAATATGTAAAGCTTTTCTTCCATTTTATTTTTATCTGGCTATAATAGACATTTTAATCCATGAACTTGTAAGATACGGACAACTTTAACTTCAAAAATTTTCAATTATATATCTAAACTTGTAAAAAAAAGACTAAAGGCTCAAATAAGAGCCCAAATTTTCATAAAAATCTCAAATAAGGGCTCCCAAAACACAATTTCAACAAATTAAAGTACATATTAAGTAGATTATGACATATTGTGCAAGATATTAACTAATAGTAGTGTGTGAGATGTATATAAATTAAAAAACACGAAAATTTTTTGTATCATATTATGTTTATTGAATTTATTTGGATTAAAATGTTTTGATTTTTAATTAATTTAATAACACCATTTTTCTATCAAAATTGATGTGTAGGCATGACAAGCATTGATTTTCATCTGAGGAGAACCTAATTTGTAAAAATTTAGTTAGTGTGTCTTCTAATTTGTTGAAATTGTGTTTTAGAGCCCTTATTTGAGTTTTTTATGAAAGTTCGGACCCTTATTGGAGATTACAGCCTAAAAAAAAGGACAAATTAATCATTTTAGACAGAAATTAATTAAATTCCGTTAACAATTTGAATATAAATCATGGACAAAATTTGTCAGAGATATTCCAATTTTCCATCCAATAAGGGTTAATCTTTGTATAATTGTTAAAGAAATTTAACCAATTTGCATCACTAGTTTTTCCATTTTTAACAAATGCATATGATTGGTAATTTTGGAAATTCAAGGACTAAATTGTCCCTTTCTTACAAGCTCAAGGGTAAAAATCTCTATTAAGCCATTTTTATTTGGTTAATTGAACTAATTTTGAAAAAAAAAAAAAAAAACTGGTGGTAGTATCTTTAATCTGGAAAATATAATCATCATTCATCAACAATAATTGTTGGAAATTACAATACTTTGAAATTAAATCCAAATAGCCAAACACAATGGAAATTACATGACAGAAAATAAGTACACCTTCACCACAATGAAAACATTTCTTGCAAAAAAAAATCCATAATTTGATTTAAGAATCATAATTTGATTATCATCGTCTCCGCCGCTGCTGCCGCTGCTGCTGCGACAGCTTCTGCAACTTCCGGATAAAAACAGTAGCCTTAACGGCGCTCCTAATATTAAAAATAATCTTTGCGCCTTTGATTTTACCCAACAATTGTGCAGCACCAGGTAAACCTCCACACTTCTTCATGAGTTCTTCCATAACATCATCTGAAGGTAATGCATAATCTTCCCTCTGTTTAGAACCTTTAACCGCATCTTTATATATTAACCAGCAGCTTCCTAAATCAGTAAGGGGCATAAGCCGATGGAAATTCTTTTCTTCAACCATTACTTTCTCTGCAATTTCTTCAGATCTACTTATCACAATAACTGCTCCACCTTTCTCTTTCGGAAGTTCATCGAAGCAAGTTTTTAGAACTGCATAGCTTTCTTCGTCTCCCTCTCTCTCCCCAACATCATCAACCACAATCAGATACTTCTTCTCCTTCAATTTCTCATTGAAACCCTGCAACAATTCCGGAAGTTTATATACGTCGGAGTTAAGCTCCTCCACTTCGTCGGAGTTATGCTCCTCCGCTTTGTCGGAGTTATGCTCTTCCTCTGTTTTAGGCTTCTCTGTTTCTGTTTCTGACAAGCTTACCCAAATCATTTGACCGTAGCTCTCCTTCACTCTTTCATTTTTGAGAATAAACCTGCAAAGGGTTGTCTTTCCGACGCCGGGAAGCCCAAAAACTCCGATTGTCTTGAAGGAACCGTTCCCTCCGCCCTCGAGCAGCATGATTTCAAGTGACATCTCGTCACGTTCGAAGCCACGGACTTTGGGAGGATATTCATAGTTCTTGGGGAAGTATTTTTTCTTATGTGACGAGCTTCCAACGCCGAGACTGTTTTGGGTTTGGATACCCATCCCGCCATTCGTGGAAGCTGCAGCAGGCTCATCATCTTCTTTCTGACCGGTATTGCTTAACTGAGTATCGATCTGTGCAGCAGGCATACGATTTTTTTGGACCAAGTTTCTGAAGTACTTGAACTTGTTCGACTTCTCTGGATCAGATGAAGCAGGCAAAGACAAAGTGCTTTGGTACTTGTCGTACAAGGTGGTGGGTTTGGTCTGGTGGTTAGACTTGGACCCATTCATGGAACTACGCCCATTTTGGTGTTCGCTCGAATCGGCCATATATTTGCAGAAGCCTTCCGGGAGGTCGATCTATGATAAAATCTCTATCAAACTGGAACTGTTGGAAAATCGGAATTTGGATGAATAGCGGTTTCAAAGTTGACTAAAATAATAAAATTAAAGAAAGATTCTCAAAGAGAATTTGATGTAAACTCTGCACGCAGATTCAATGGGAATGACTCAAATCTCATAACCAAGTGAAAAGATCCAGACATCAAGGGAGCGAACAGAGAAAGCTAGCAAGGAGAAAAAAAAACAGGAAGGCTAAAGGAATAATTAATATTTGAAGGGTTAATACTTAATGCAGTCGCAGAAGAGTTGCTTATTCAAGGAGTATTATTAGTGATTATCAGTAATGTAAAAGCAATGGTTACATTTACCTTATTATTAGGTAGGGGAAACCTTAAAAAATTAGAAATATATAGAATAAACTATAAAAGATTAATAAAAATACTGAAGTGTGAAAGCCAATTTTATTTTACTATGCTACTATATTCTTGCTAACTATACAAGATATGACTTTATGGTCAATGATTAAATATTCCAGGAGGAGTTTACGACGCCCATTCTCTGGCATCGCGCATCATGTTCATGAGTCCTCATGTTTTAAATGTAATTCCCAACTAAATGATGTGTGATGTGATGATATAATAATAGACTGGAAAAAAAAAATTCCTAGAACTAGATATATGTGCAGCAAGTTGGAATTTTTTTTAATCCATACCTACTAAAATGGTTACATTTATCTTATTAGGTAGGAGAAAAAACCTTAACAAATTATATATAAAGTAATTAAAGAAGAAGAATGCTGAGATGAAACAAATAATATATAGGAGTAGTAAGTATTTTTGCTAATACGAGTTGACTTCATCATGTTTTAAATGTAAATCCCAAATAAATGATATATACTAATAGAATAGATAAAGGGGGAAATTTCGTAGAAACTAGAAATATGTGCAGCAAGTAGGATATTTTTTTTAATCCATACCTACTACATAAAAAATTGCATTATTTCTTTCGTAACAAATGATTTGCATTCTTTAATTAGCACATGTGATGTTTGTGAGGAAAAAAGAGACAAATATGAATCAGTTTATTACTGTGCAGAATGCAAATGTGTTGCTGAGACTCGCTGTGTTATCTCTGAGGTATGTTCACATCTTTCAGTTTAATTTTTTTGGTATATTTAAAAGTTAACCTTATTCGAGTCGGGTTGACTCACTATGGGGGTAAAGCTCTCCCAACAATGGTTTTTTCCATTTCACAAGACTCGAACCCGAGACCTTATCTAAGGGGAACAAGTGTCAAACCATTTGAACCAACCACTTGTTGGTATCTTTCAGTTTAATTTGTATAATTAGATATCGAGTATATATTAATTGTGTCCATCCCTTCCATTACGGTTTGTTTTTGTAAAAGCTCACTGCTTTTTACCGGGTAATAAATTACAAATTATCCAAAAAAAGAAGTTTAGATGAATGGCATCTTAAAAAAAAAACAAAAAAAGTTTAGAAATATACAAGTAGTACTTGGACTTGGAAACTTGTTTATCTATCACATGTACTGTCATTCCCATTTAGAAGAAATAGTTAAATTTCCCTAAGATCAACTAAAATCATATAAAGCCTTGCATTTTGACTAATAACATATGATTTTAATTGTCAAGTATTTTTGTTTTGCACCAGCTATTACCACCAGTGATTGGTTCGGATGGCCACGGTAGAGTCATATCCATAGATGAGGAGAACTCTGCTCTAGAAGACTCCATTGCAAAGCGAACTATTGGGATGGAAAAGCTTACCGTAGAGAAAAAAGCCTTTGGAATTAGAAATTGCAAAGCTTACCGTACTGTCATTCCCATTTAGAATAAACCAGAAACTTGAGGAAATTGAGAGAGATCGTTTCCTGTGGAATTATCAACAAAATCTCAACAAGGGAAAAAAATAATTCAATTGTGGAGCTTCAACTTCATATGGGCTGCCTGCCGATCCATCAGGTAATGTCAATCTTAGGTAAATTAATGCTGGCAAATTGGCTTTGGCAATTTTTGATTCCGTGTTTTCAAGAATTTTGGTTTGGCTTGTTTTTTATGGATGAACATACATTAAATTTCAGTGTAAGCGAAGTCTTGCAATTTGACTATAATACTTAGTATATGATTTAGGAAAGAAGTTTGTTTGTTAGTACCATGTTGAGATATTCCAGTATTAGTAATTGATAAAATACCAAAAAAAAAACAACTTTTTATTTTGTGCCACCAGTAAGCATGCCATGGATATATTTTTGTATTGTATGTTCTGCATCATGCATTTCAAAAAAAAAAAAAAAAGCATCTCTGCCGGCTGTCCTATTTTAGGATCCGAAAAGTTCTTAATTTGTTGGATCCTTTTCTGTGACAAATATACTAAAAGGTGAGTTTGGCATCACATTTATATTTTTGAGTGTTTTAAGATCATATAGACCAAATTTAACTACATCATTACCAAACTGCTCCCAAATTCCCAACTCAACAGAGATTTCAATATTTGAGTAAAATTTTGGCGTTTCTTTGATCAGTGTAATTAGATGACCAAATATAAAGCTATAAAAAACTTGTCTATCCTTTCTCTTTCATAATCCAGCTCTTACAGCAAGCAAAAAATGATACATTTTGATGCTACATATCCATCCACGAGATTAAGTTGGATATACTAAATTACTAATACTGTCCCTCCATTCAGTTTCATTATCCAATTGAATTTTCCTTCAATTAAATATTAGTTTTCCCCCCCTTTTTTTTTGTCGTTAAGGACAGAAATTAATCTAAATACAAGTTATATTAGTCCGCGCTGGCGCTACGAGCGTTCTTTATTTTAGAGTGGTGCTTGATTAACTGATTGAAATTATATAAGGGCCAAGAACATTTTTTGTTCTAGAGTGGTGCTTGATTGATTAATTGATTGAATTATATAAGTTGCAGTAAAAATGCAATTTAAATGGATTAATTTTAATGTTGTCTCTTGCTATTGGCATAAATTTTTGTAAGCTAACTTTTTAGACATGCAAAATTAATAAGGTCAAAGAACATGTTTTTATTTGTAAGTAATAGGAAGTGGAAAGAGGTAATAAAATATGTTGTTAATTGGATAATAATACTCACATTGAACGAAGAGTGATTTTAATTCAAAAGGGGGAAAATATTGAATGGTCTATATTGAAGGGATGGAGACGAGAAGAAAGAGCAAAGAGATACGAAGGTGAAAACAGAGGGGAGTAATGCAAATGTTCGATTTTTGGCAAACCTGAAGATTGATCAGCACCGAGGAGTTGAAAGGACGCAGCAACTGAGTTGGTGAGTGGACAAAAGAAAACAGCGAGAGAAACATTAATTAAAAGTAACTAAGGGTTTAGGGTTTAGAAGCAATTAATTAATAGTCTTAAACATTAATTAAAAACAATTAAGGAAGGGAAATGTGTAATTACAAAAAAGGGTAGAAGGAAAAAGGAATGGGGAAAACTCATAGAGGGGCTTTTTAGTCATATGAAAAAGTGAGAAAAGACCAAAAATGGCCAAAAGATGGCACCACATTAATCCTCAATTTGGCCTTTTAGTAATTTCCATAGTAGTTAAAAATAATATATAGTATATTAGTTTTTTTCCCTCTTTTTTGTCGTTAAACAATTAAGAAAATTGGGGATTAGAAATCACAATTAAAAAACAATTAAATAAATGTAAAACAATAACTAAATTAAACTAAACTAAAGTACTAATTAAGAAAACAATTATCTAAAAAGTATACTTTCTTTCCAATGGTAGAAATTAATCAATATGAGATATGGATCCTTGATATGAGAGATAAATTTTAGTACAACCAAATTATTGAACTAGGCAAGAATCTATTTTACGCCACTCTATAAATAAAGGTAAAATATCAAGCAAGATTCATTCAATAACCTCTCAAGAATAATTGATCTAAGTTTCCCTAACATGCTAATTAGTTAATCTCACTCCGTTAGGCCCAAAGAATAACCCTATTATTCATGCTTCCGTACTATTACGCCTCATAAACAAGAATAAAGCATTAAGTTCAATTATAGATCTCATATGCTTAATAGATTAAAATCAAACTTATTTCCAACCAAACTATTATACCTCGGTTTTCCATAAGACTTATTAATTCCATCGATATCTTAATGAGGGACATCAGCTTGTATCAATTATAAGGCATACCAATTAAGTTTCAACCAAATAAAAACCATAGATTATTCATCTTATTGACATTAGTGTACATCTAAAGCAACAACATAAATAATCATAATCATTATAACAGGAATTAATATGTTATTCAAGCGAGAAAATCATATCAAATTATAAGCGCAGAATCTCCCCATATCAATTGATTAAAATCTCCAAAGAATAGAAAGTATTAAGAGAACTAGCCTCTCATGAATGGAAAAGAATCCATGAAGGAAAAATAAAGAAAAGAAGAAGAACATACAAAAACTTCCTCTCTCTTGGGCGGCTGCCACAAAGAAAAGAGATAAAAGACTAAAACCTAGAAAAACTAATGCTTAGGTAGCTTAGGGTTTTCTACAACTTAAGGTGGGTATTTATAGGAGGCTCCTAGGGTTAGAATTAGAGTTAAAACCGACCTAGGACTCTTAAGGGCGTGCTGAGCTAATTACTTGGTCATAAAGTGAAATCCAACGGCTTTGATGGGCTGAAAATAGAGAAATCCCGAAGTTTGGCCCAAGACAACAACAATTCGTAAACTTCAGGGGCATTTTGACCATTTTAACGGCAAAATTGGGTTCGAGGTCTTCTGCAAAGTTGTAGATCTTGGAGTTAGCTTTCTAACGCATCTTGAATAATCGAATTTGGACATCTGTAGAGAAAGTTATGAATTTTCTCCCAAAGTGTCGCTGAAATCGGAATCAATTGGAGAAGCTTTAAGAGGAAGACACCAAATTCGCACTGGAATTGGCAGCCCGACTGTCCCTGGGCGCCCAGCTGAAATGCCTAAACGCCCAGGTTGTACGCCTAGCCGCCCAGGTCAACTGGAGAGCTCGTCAGCAAATTGCATATCTTCATCACTTGACTTATGTTCTTGATCTTCAATCATCTTGGAAACTTGTAGCATTGATCTTCATGGCTTCTTCAAGCATAAAATAAGCTTCAAAGAGTCTTCAATCATGAACATAAAATCTCCAAAATCTTCATGAAAATTCCACTTGAATCATTATATCAAAATTCCATCAAAATAGCTCTAAAAAGTAGGAAAAATAGTACTTTTCCACTTTTCTTGTCTTCAAGACCTAAAATCACAAATATTAAGAAATTAAGACATAATCAACCATAATTAAGCATAAAATCTCCTAAAAACATAGGAAAATGACCTTAAAAACATGTCACATTTTGGTCTGATCACCAAGTATAACACATATTGATCCATATCATAAGTTGGCTCCTAATCAAGGAGAACCTGTAAATCAAAAGGAGTATGCTAAGATCATTGGAAGTTTAATTTATGCTATGAATTACACTAGGCCTGACATTGCATGTGTTGTTGGTATATTGAGTAGATATACTAGTAATCTTAGTGTTGAACATTGGAATGAAGCTAGTAGATTTAAGATATTTGAAGTATACTTTACATTATGGTTTGCATTACAATTGTGATACTTTTGTTTTAGAATGCTATAGTGATGCAAATTGGGCTTCGGATAAATTGAATTCCAAGTCCACAAGTGGTTAGTTATTTACTTTGGGTGGTGCTATTGTTTCTTGGTCATCAAAGAAACAACTTGTGTGGCTTTATCCTCTATGGAATCTGAATATATTGCATTGTCAGGATCTATTGTGGTTTAAAAGTTTTCTTAGATGCATTCCTTTTATTGAGAAAACCAAAGGACCAATTACTTTATATTGTAACAACCAAGCATCAATCTACAACACTAAAAATGAAAGGTTGTCAAATAGTAGCAAGCATATTGCTATGAGATATAATCATGTGAGAAGTGTTGTGAAGAAGGGTAAGGTGAATCTTGAGTACTCGCCTACAAGTCAAATGTTGGCAGACCCTCTTACAAAGCCCTTGTTTGGTGATAAAATTACCAAATCTATGAGAGGTATGGGACTCTTACCGGTTAATGAAAATAATCTTGATTGAATCCCACTCTATCATATTGATGTCAATTGAAAGATTCTACTTTTTAAAATTAAAGAGTAATGTCAATTGAAAGATTCTACTTTTTAAAATTAAAGAGTAATCTTGTCTTTTGAAAATCATGTGCTTGAGAGTTCAAAGGCAATTTAATCTTGTATTATAGTAGGAATGTATACATGAGATGTAAGAACATTCCCAATGCATCATACTTGGAATAGTGGGGGTAATAATAAGTTTTTAAAGTAAGACTATTCCTATAAAGTCCCATATCTATATGCATTGCTAAATTCACAACATAAAAGGCTGGACTTATGTCCTTAATAGGCTTATAGCTTTCAAAGTGGGGTGAAAAATGTGGTTGTGGATACTTTGATGAGTCTACCTATGCAAGTAGAGGAGTGAGAGGCCGCTTCTTATGGATTTTTCGGTAAAATCCTAGAGTACTTGCTAAATACAGGATAAGCGAAAGGCCCATATAAAATTGCGTTGCCTTTGTGGAACACACAAACTGTATGTATAGCGTGAATATAATTCCTTATGTCTCTAAAGGTTCAAGCCTTGGTCACCTTTAGACATACACTATTATATATATCCAACTTGCATAGTTTTTCTTTACATTTTTACATTATTTGCATTCATTACATTATTAGGAAATAAGTGGGGATTGTTGTATATTAGAGTCATATACTTATTATATTTCCTAATAATATTTTGATAAATTGAAGTTATTTGATGAATAACTGTGATCGGTCGTTGAACAAATCACAAGATAATTCCCCACAAAACTTAACTAAATAGCTAGGGTAAGTAGGGGTCGAATCCACAGGGAGAGAGGATAATTTCTTCACTAATTAATTGTGTTAAAAAGGAGAAGTTTGAAAGATGAGATTTTGGAAATTCTAAATTATGACTTAACAAAGCAAATTAAGAGCAAAGTAAACTAAGTAATCAATTATATAAAGAAAGCCTCCAACATAGAATCTATTTCACTCTTGACAAGATTAATCATGGGTCATCGACATAAAGCATGAATTCGATATTAATTGCCAATCAATTAAGCATCATAAATTATTCCAAAGTAGTATATATCCTAAGATGTAGGCTTCAACTTTCCTTAGAACAAATTAATCTCCCTAATCCCTTAAACAACTCCACTTGAATAATTGGTATAGGAACAGACGTGATGCTAATTCCAACATGCTAATAAGATTAACCCGCATCTCGTTGACAATTAACCTCTATTGTTCTGATCTAGGTTTCACCCCTTCCTAGAACAAGCATTAGACTTTACTTTTCCACATGCATGATAAATCAATACCAAACTTGTCTACATCAATTCCCATCTCGGCCTAAAGACTTCAACAAGGTTTGATAATCCCATTGAACCTAGGACTCCTAGAATTAACAATTGTTACTTGGACCAACATCGGTTTGACTCAAGCCAACTTGAATCTAAAATTAGCATTCATACTTATCAAGATAAGTAGGCCTCCAAATCCATCAAAACATGAACACATAAAATGAAGTACAGGGATAATAAACATATTCAAGTAGAAATCAAATTATTAAGAACAAAAGTCTCCCCATAAATAAAAAGTCAAGAGATCAATATGATTCTACATTGGAGAAATAAAAGATTAGCTACTCATGAATTGAGTAGCCATCAAAAGAAAAAGGAATACAAAAACCTAGAGTATGGCCGGCGGCTTCCTTAGCTCCAATTGTCTAACTTCAACAACCCCCCACCCTTTTTAGAGAGAAAAGATCCCTATTTATACTAGAGAATTAGGGCTAACTTAACCTAGGACAAAATAGACATTTTAGCTCATTAAACCATCTGCAATTGGGTGGAATTTCGTCCTCTAGGTCTGGGCTATCTTCAAATACCAAATTTAGGCTAATCTCATCAACTTGAGCTTGATTTCATGGGCTTTTCTAGGTCCAGCATGTCTGCAGAAACTTCAGGGGCATTTTCTTCCATGATAACGGCAAAACTGGGCTTCGACCAAAACACGAAATTTGTATCTCTCGGAGTTAGCTTTCCAACGCCTACTCATATGCCTCAAATGGAGTTCTGGATCGAAAGTTATGGCTATTTTTGTAACCTGTCGCCAAATCTAGAAATAAGGGAAGAAGCTTCAGCATGAAGACATCCTGATTTGTGCATGGATAAGGAACCCGACTCCCCCTAGGCGCCCACATGATCACCTTCAACTCCCATGTAGTTTGCTTGAAGACCCAGCTGGGTAGTGTCCCGACTTTACCTGGGTGCCCACATGGTTGGCCTGAACACCCAGGTCTTAAGCCTGATCACCCATGTCTCTCTGATGACTTGACATGTCTCCTTGCAACTTGAACTCTTCTTACTCCTTTGCTTTGGAACTTTGTAGCTTCAACTTTATGGCTTCAAGAAGCATAATTTGACTCCACGAATTCTTCAATCACGAACATGATAGCTCCAAATTTTTCTAAGAAAGTCCATGAAAAACCTTTGTACCAAAAATCGATCAAAATAGCTCCAAAAAGCACCTAAATCAACATATTTGCACAATCTACCTCTTCAACACCTACAATCACAAATGTAAGTAGTATAGGGCAAAATCTAGCACAAATACATTCAAAAGCATAGGAAAATGACCATAAAAATATGCATAATTTTGGTCTGATCAAACTGTCAGGTTCAAAATCTGCAGAAACATGAAAATGTGTCTTTCTATTAGAGATTGCATCTTTAATTGGAGATGTGTCTATTCATTCGAAGGGTGCTTAACACACCTCTTGAGATCTATAAATATGCTTTACTTCATTTCATTGGAATCAAACACAAAAAAAAAAAAAATCAGAATTCTTCTTACATCTCTCATTCTCACAAGATTCATTCTTCCTCATTATTTTTGGATCGGGTTCAAGTGTGTTCAAGAGAAGTTTAGAAGTGCAATCTTTATCTCTCTTTTAATAGGCATTGTATCATGTGGATAACCTTTCCAAGAATCCATTTGCACTATAGTGGGGAAACTATTATCCTTAAGAAAGCTTCCTGGAAGTGCCTTGCCTATTGCCTTCATTTCTTCTTCTTCTCCATATTTTTTTTCATTTGGTTGCATCAGTTATTCTCATATACAAAAAGAGCTTCCAAAGGAGATCCAACATTTCTTTCATCCATGCCCTCTTTTCCTCGACTTTATTCCCTCTTTTAAATGTAGTTCTTGTTTCAAGAAGGGTTCGTTGCAGGTATAGGTGTAGAGGGTGCAGTGCTGCTTTTGGCATGCATGTTGAATACGTCCAAAGACCCAAACCCAACATCAAACCAAATGGAGATCATGGAGATAGTGAGGAGATTATACAACATTTCACTCATTGGCATCCTTTAACTCAATTGGATGAGAAGTAGAAGAAAGATTTGCAAGTGGGGTGTGGTATTGTGAGAAATTGATCTGCTTTGATTCTGCTTCTGCTTCTGCTTCTGCTGCCTATGGCTGCGACGAGTGTAAATTTTTTGTCCATAAATCATGCATGATCAACATTCCACGACAAATCAATAATCATGCCTTCCACCCATCATGCACTCTCTACCTAGTCCCGTCTCCACATTCCTACCAGTGTCTGGGTTGTGAAGATGAACACGACTCAGGCTTGGTCTTTTGTTGTGGAAACTTGTGTTGGGTCGAATTGGATGTGAAGTGCGCTTTACTTCCCACTTTAGATCAATCCAAGGATGCAGATAAGATTCAGTACGTTGGGCACAAGCATCCACTACTAGCACTCCCTCACAACAACAAAAGTAATATTATTGCAACAGAAGTTAATCAATGCCGAGCATGCGGAGAAAAATGCTCACTGGAATTAGATAATGATCCATGTTTTGGTTTTAAAAGATGCCACTTTTTACTTCATAAGTCCTGTATGATGAACACTCCACCAGAGATCAATCATCTCTTCCACCCACCATGCCCTCTCGTTCAGATCACACCTTCATCTTTTTACAGGTGTGCGGGTTGTGATGATGAACACGTCTCAGGCTTGGCATATAGCTGCAAAAAGTGTGGGTTCCAATTGGATGTGAAATGCGCTTTACTTCCAACTTTAGATTACCAGTCCAAACATGTGGATAAGATTCAGTATCTTGGGCACATGCATCCATGATGAAATAAGTCAACTGTGTATTTACAACGGGATTCAAAGTCAACAGTTTGTTTACAGCAGGATCCAAGATTGAAGCCAAGATTGAAGCCGTAAATCGTGTTATCATCTACCGCAAATCATGTTACCTTGTAGATTGATTCATATCGTGTACATTTATAAACTTGCCAAATATAGCCTTACTGCAGGAACCATAGCCTTATTGCAAGATGTATATATATGTAATCTATCTTTAATCTATCTTTCTGTTAATGACATCAATTCATTCTATTCCAACCAATTTCTTTTCCGATTATCAATTTCCTCATGGTATCAGAGCTTAAATCCTGGTATCCACCCTACTAAAATCATGTCGAAGAGCACCGAAGATTTGGAAGAAATTACTTCCGCCGGTAGCTAGTCGACTGAGATAGACGTGATGTCTCCGTTCTATTTACATGCCTCCGACAACCCGGGGCAGATCTATGTTAGTGATCTCCTTCATGATGGGAATTATGGGGAGTGGGTGAACGATATGAGCAATGCATTGTTCGCCAAGAACAAGATCGGTTTCGTAGACGGCACGATTCCGAGGCTAGGAGTGGATTCACCAAACTTGCAGCACTGAGTGCAGTGCAATGTTATGGTGAAAGGATGGCTGAAGAGTGTTATGGGTAAAGAAGTTAGAGGAAGTGTGAGATACGCTAACACAACTAGAGAAATCTGGGTTGATTTGGAAGAAAGATTCGGCAAAGGGAGTGATCCAAGGGCCTATGAGATCAGGCGAGCGGTTACACTTTTGCGGCAGGAGAAGATGGTAGTATCTTCTTATTACACAAAACTGAAGGGCTTATGGGATGAGATGCAGTCAATTTTCCCACTGCCGAAGTGCGTCTGTAATGGATGCAAATGCAACATATCGAAGCAACTGGTGGACATGAGAGAAAATGAACAGTTATATGATTTTCTCATGGGACTAGACGATGAGTTTGGAATAGTGAAAACTCAGATTTTGAGCACTAAACCAACTCCAGGTCTTGGTCATGCATATCACTTGGTTGCGGAAGATGAATAACAAAAACAGATCTCAACGAACCGCAAACCCATTGCTGAGGCAGCGACATTCCAAATGCAAGGAGGCCAAGATGGAGGGAACCGGGGATTTGGAAAGAAAGACAAGCCAAGGTGTGAACATTGTCAAAAGATGGGGCACACGAAAGACCAATGCTATGAGATCATTGGATATCCTGCTGCAAGGTGTGGACATTGTCAAATGACGGGGCATACAAAAGATCAATGTTATGAGATCATTGGATATCTCGCAGGGTGGCGTAAAAACCTGCGGGATAAGAAAGAAAAGGGGGGGCAGACGGTGAACCACAAAATTTTCCTGAAGGCAGCTCAAGTTGAGTCCGAGATGACTTTAATTCCTGGATTGACATAGGCACAATTAGCAAAGCTTGTGCAATTCTTGAATGTTGATGGAGAAAGTTCGAAGCCGACACAGCGGTCAACAACTTCCGCAGTCAACATGGCTGGTAAGATTGAAACTGATAAATCTTGGGTGATAGATTCTGGAGCAACAGATCACATCACAAATAATGGTGAACTTTTGGCGGAAATTGAGAAAGCAATTGGAGGATCTCCTATTACCATTCCAAATGGAGACAAAATCCCTGTCAAAAGCGTTGGGAAAGTACAACTTCCCAATGGAATGAAAATAGATCATGTCTTGAATATTCCAGATTTTAAATGTAATTTGATTTCTGTTGGGAGATTAACAAATGATCTTAATTGTGCGCTAATCTTCATTGCGGATTTTTGTGTAATACAGGACTTACCTTCGAGGAGGCTGATTGGAGTGGGTAGGCTTCGAGATGGTCTCTATTACCTTGAACCAATGCACAATGAAGGTGTGGCAATGCCAGTCAATAAAGGAAAGGATTCTAGTGTTTGGCACAAAAGGCTTGGTCACGCATCAAATGAAAAGATACGGCAGATTCAGCTTAGTTGCTGCAAAGTTGTAAGTGAAAATGTTTTGCATTGTGATTCTTGTTTACATGCTAAACAAACCAGATTACCCTTTTCTATTAATGGAATAAAATTAGTTTCTTGGTTTGATTTGATTCATTGTGATATTTGGGGTGGTTACAAAACAACATCTTCCTCAGGTGCACATTATTTTCTCACAATTGTTGATGATTTTAGTAGAGGAGTTTGGGTATATTTGATGAAATATTAATATGAGGTTAGTAATTACTTGATTATGTTTTGTAACATGATAGCAACCCAATTTGGTAAAAAGGTTAAGTAGATAAGGACTGACAATGGACCCGAGTTTCAATCTAATTGCATGCTTGATTATTATAAGGAACATGTCATTGTTTTACAAACATCTTTCACAGACACTCCGCAGCAGAATGGGGTTGTTGAAAGAAAGCACAGGCATGTTCTTGAAACAGCACGTGCCTTGAGATTTCAAGCAAATTTACCAATCCGTTTTTGGGGAGAGTGTGTTCTTACAGCCACCTACATCATCAACAGACTACCATTTAAGGTAATTAACAATAAAACCCCATTTGAGATGTTGTTTGGCAAGAAACCTGAATATGATCATTTGAGAGTTTTTGCCATCTAAATTAAAACCACCATTTGTTCAATGTGAGTATTATTATCCAATTAACAACATATTTTATTACCTCTTTGCACTTCCTATTACTTACAAATAAAAACATGTTCTTGACCTTCTTAATTTTGCATGTCTAAAAAGTTAGCTTACAAAGATTTATGCTAAAGACATAATTAAAACTAATTCATTTAAATTGCATTTTTACTGTAACCTTATATAATTCAATCAATTAATCAATCAAGCACCACTCTAGGACAAAAAATGTTCTTGGCCCTTACATAATTGATTATACTAATATCCTTATTCAATCAGTTAATCAAGCACCACTATAAAATAAAGAACGCCCGTAGCGCTAGCGTGAGCTAATATAACTTGTAGATATTATAAGAAGTCTTTACGCCAAAAATCATGCAAAACCGAACCGGACCCGGAGCGCGTTTTTATCAAAAAACCGTGATATTTAGTACACGATTTCGGCTAAAGTTTTGCAAAAACTGACCCGAAAATTTTTTCCCCAATTTTTTTTGCCACAATAATCAGAAAAAATATATAATTCAACATAAAGAAAATTTCACGCTTCTAATACCGTTTTCCCATTTTTTCTGAATTTATTTCTAATTAAATTGAAACAAGATTTAGATACTCGTAAAAAAAATCGTTAAATCCAATGTGGATGAGATTTGGGTAGATTAATATAGATATTTCAAGGAGTCCTTCTGCCAAAAATCATGTAAATTGACCCGGGACCCCGAAACGCGTGTTTAGCCCAAAAACCATGATGGTTAGTACACGATTTCGGCTAAAAATTGACGCGAATTTTTTTAATAAATTTTTTGCCACAATACTCATAAAAATATATAATTCAACACACAAAAAAGATTGACGGGCTTTTCAATGTGGCTGAGATTTGGTTAGATGATTATAGATATTTAAGTGAGTCTTTATGGCAAAAACCATGCAAAACTAAGTTGAGGCCCTGAAACGCGTTTTAGCCAAAAACCGTGATGGTTAGTACACGATTTCGACTAAAATTTTCTAAAAACTGACCCGAAAATTTTTTCTCAATTTTTTGCCACAATAATCATAAAAAATATATAATTCAATGCCAAAAAGATTAAACGATTTTTCACGCTTCTAATATCATTTTCCTATTTTTTCTGAATTAATTTCTAATTAAATCGAAACAAGATTCAGATGCTCGTAAAAATACATTCTTAAATCTAATGTGGCTGAGATTTATTTAGATGAATATAGATATTTCAAAGAGTCTTTATGCCAAAAACCATGCAAAACTGAGTCGAGGCCTCGAAACGAGTTTTTAGCAAAAAACCGTAATTGGTTAGTACACGATTTCCGCTAAAAACTGACCTGAAAATTTTTTTCTCAAATTTTTGCCACAATACTCATAAAAATATATAATTCATTACCAAAAAGATTGAAGGATTTTTCACGCTTCTAATATCATTTTCCATTTTTTCTGAATTAATTTCTAATTAAATCGAAACAAGATTCAGATGCTCGTAAAAACAAATTCTTAAATCGAATTTGGTTGAGATTTGGTTTAATGAATATAGATATTTCAAGGAGTTTTTACGCCAAAAATTATGCAAAACGGAGTCGGGGCTCCAGAAAGCACTTTTAGCGGTACACAATTTCGACTAAAATTTTGCAAAAACTGACCCCAAAAGTTTTTCCTCAATTTTTTGCCGCAATACTCAGAAAAAATATATAATTCAACACCAAAAAAATTGAAGGGTTTTTCACGCTTCTAATATAATTTTCAAATTTTTCCGAATTTATTAATAATAAATCGAAATAAGATTAAGATTCTCGTAAAAAAAAATCCTTAAATCCAATGTGGCTGAGATTTAGTTAGATGAATATAGATATTTCAAGGAATCTTTATACCAAAAATCATGCAAAACTGAGTCGAGGCACCAAAAAGCTTTTATAGCCAAAAACCGTGACGGTTAGTGCCCTATTTCGGCTAAAAACTTACCTGAAAAGTTTTTTCTCAGTTTTTTTACCCCAATACTCATAAAAAATATATAATTCAACTCCAAAAAAGATTGAAGGGTTTTTCATGAAACTAATATCGTTATCCATTTTTTTCCGAATTTATTTCTAATTAAATCGAAATAAGATTCAGATGCTTGTAAAAACAAATCCTTAAATCCAATGTGGCTGGGATTTGATTCGATGAATATAGATATTTCAAGAAGTCTTTACACCGAAAATCATGCAAAACTGAGCCGGGACCCCGGAACGCGTTTTTAGTAAAAAACTGTGATGGTTAGTACACGATTTCGCGTAAAATTTTACAGAAACTGACTTGAAAGAGTTTTCCTCAATTTTTTGTCACAATTTTCAGAAAAATATATAATTCAACGCAAAAAAAATGAAGGTTTTTTCACGCTTCTAATATCGTTTTTCCATTTTTTTAAATCCGAATTTATTTCTAATTAAATTGAAACAAGATTTAGATGCTCGTAAAAACAAATCCTTAAATCCAATGTAGCTGAGATTTGGTTAGATGAATATAGATATTTCAAGGTATCTTTCTGCCAAAAATTATGCAAAACTGAGCAGGGGCCCCAGAACGAGTTTTTGGTCAAAAAACCGTGATGGTTAGTATATGATTTCGGCTAAAAATTGACCATTTTTTTTTCTGAAATTTTTGCCACAATACTCAGAATAATATATAATTCAATGCCAAAAAGATTGACGAGCTTTTCACGCTTCTTTTATTGTTTTTCTTTTTTCCCGAATTTATTTCTAATGAAATCGAAACAGGATTCAGACGCTCGTACAAACAAATCCTTAAATTCAATGTGACTGGGATTTGGTTCGATGAATATATATATTTCAAGACGTGTTTACGTCAAAAATCATGCAAACCTGAGCCGGGCCCCGGAACGCGTTTTTAGAACAAAAACCGTGATGATTAGTACATGTTTTCGGCTAAAAACTGACCCGAAAAGTTTTTTCTAAAATTTTTGCCACAATACTCAGAAAATATATAATTTCAAGCCAAAAAGATTGACCGGCTTGTCACGCTTCTCATATCGTTTTTCCATTTTTCCCAAATTTATTTCTAATTAAATCGAAACAAGATTCAGATGCTTGTAAAAATAAATTCTTAAATCTAATGTGACTGAGATTTATTTAAATGAAAATAGATATTTCAAGGAGTCTTTATGCCAAAAACCATGCAAAATAGAGTCGAGCCCCCGAAACGCATTTTTAGCCACAATACTCGTACAAAATATATAATTCATAGCAAAAAAAAATTGAAGGGTTTTTCACACTTCTAATATCGTTTTCTTATTTTTTTCGAATTAATTTTTAATTAAATCGAAACAAGATTCAAATGCTCGTAAAAACAAATTGTTATATCGAATTTGGTTGGGATTTGCTTTGATGAATATAGATATTTCAAGGAGTCTTTACGTCAAAAATTATGAAAAACTGACCGGGATTCTGGAACGCGTTTTTAGCCATAAACCATGATGAGTAAACGATTTCGGCTAAAAATTTGCAAAAATTGAACTGAAAATTTTTTCCTCAATTCTTTGCCACAATAATTAGAAATAATATATAATTAAACGCCAAAAAATTGAAGGGTTTTTCATGCTTCTAATATCGTTTTTCTTTTTTTTTTTTTTCGAATTAATTTCGAATTGAATCGAAACAAGATTCAGATGCTCCTAAAAACAAATGCTTAAATCTAATGTGGATGGAATTTGGTTAGATGAATATAGATATTTCAAGGAGTCTTTATTCCAAAAATCATGCAAAACTGAGTCGGGGCCCCGAAACGCGTTTTTAGCGAAAAACCATTATAGTAGTTCACAATTTCGGTTAAAAACTTACCCCAAAAGTTTTTTTTTTCAATTTTTTACCACAGTACTCAGAAAAAATATATAATTCAACACCAAAAAAATTGACGAGTTTTTCACGCTTCTAATATCATTTTTCCTTATTTTTAATTAATTTCTAATTAAATCGAAATAAGATTAAGATTCTTGTAAAAATAAATCCTCATATCCAATGTGGTTAGGATTTGGTTCGTTGAATATTTGAATATATATATATATATATATATATATATATTTCAAAGAGTCTTTGCACCAAAAATTATGCAAAACTGAGTTGGGGCCCCAGAACGCGTTTTTAGCCAAAAACCGTGATGGTTAATACACGATTTAAGCTAAAATTTTGCAAAAACTGACCAGAAAAGTTTTTCCTCAATTTTTTTTCTCAATACTCAGAAAAAATATATAATTCAACGCCAAAAAAATTGAAGGGGTTTTCACACTTCTAATATCGTTTTTCCATTTTTTTCTGAATTTATTTCTAATTAAATTGAAACAATATTCAAATATCGTAAAAAAAAAAAAAATTCTCTTGGCTGGGATTTGGTTCAATGAATATAGATATTTCAAGGAGTTTTTACACAAAATCATGCAAAACTGAGACAGGGCTAAAAATTGACCCGAAATTTTTTTTTCTCAATTTTCTGCCATAATACTCAGAAAAAATATATAAACCAGCAATTTTTTTCCTTGGCATAGGAAAATTTAATCTTGACAACCTCGGTATATAACCAATTTTTTAAAACATGTAAACCATTAAACTAATTTTTTTCCTTAATGGCCATAATTTATTTAAATTAAATAAATATAAAATTATAAATAAAAAGTATTTCAAATAATTATGGGGAGTAAATTATTATAATTATTTTTTGTATTTACAATATCTTTACATAATTAAAATAAAATTTTCATGACTATAAATTATAATATTATAATTAAATATGTTATAATCGAAAAATAATTATTAGAAGTAAATTATTAATTACAATTATAGTAGATCATTAATATCTTTCCAAAATTTAAATATTAGATTTAAATGTCTTTCCATAATTAATAAAAAAAGTTGAATCATCTGAAAAATAAAGTTAAATGACTAAAAAGAATACTTATTAAAAAATTATTATACTATAATGCTAAGGGTATTTATGAAATTTCTCAATTTGAGTTTTTGAGTTCGTGATTTTATCAACCCTTTACTTAATAAGAGGATGGGTGAGTCCCGCTTCCCATTTTTCCAATCCAATGAACAGTGGACTCCAATTGTCCAATTTGCTTTTACCCACCCGTTATCCAAACCGACCCGTCTTATTTTAACTCGATTTGCTTCTTGATTTGCTTTCGATTGCTTCCCCGATTTCAGGCTTTTCTTGCTTTTGGTCTTCAATCTTTACCCACTCCCCATCTCATACGATTTTCAAGCTTTCACCACTGTTATAACTTATAAGTCTGCAAAAGGGAGAAACACACGCCGCCCAACACGTCGGCAAAAGGGAAGAGAAGCAGAGAGGGGATGATGGAGATCAAGGGTTAGGGAAACGAAGAATTTGAGACAAAGAAGATAACAATGGAGGGCCGATTTAATTTGTTTGCATGTGAAGAGTTTGAGTTTGAGAGAGGAAAAGGGGTAAGATTGCAAGTATTTTTGTTAGATTTTGATGGGTTTTTCATTGACCACCATCTTTTGAGAATGTGATCATTGAGTTCTTTTTGGGTTGTCAAGGAACTGAATTGTTATCTTATCTGAATCGATATATAATAATTTTTGTGGATTTGTTGTTTTTTTAGTTTTCTCTTGCAAAAAAGATTGAGGAATGAGAAAGGTGGTTTAGTAAGATAAGAGAGAACAAGGAAAGTGAACTAGAATTTGGCGTAGAATGATTAATGGACCCCAAAGCAAACATTGAAGCTTTATTTGGAAGGGAAAGTGAGAAACTCAATGAGTAGATAAAAATGCAAAGCCCAAAACTTTAAATTAGAAAAAGGAAAAATGCATGTGCTAAGATTTGAACTCTCTGTTAATCTGTTTTATCATGCTCTCTTTAAGGTTTGTGGCATGATCTGACCTTGGACTGAGAAAACTTCTCATCAACTAAACTTTTATTTATTAAAAAAAAACCCTCTTTGCTAACCTGTTTTTTCAATTGATAAACCCATTAGGTTCTCACATTAACATCACTCACGTTTCACTTTACACATCACATTTTTCAATTCCTCTTATTTTGTCTTCGAGTTATGAAGAAAAAAAAACCTGACATAAATAAAAGAAAAAATTAGTGAAAACTGATAATTAGAAATACAAGGAAAATGCAAAAGGTAAAGTGGAATATGAATGATGTGTCATATGATCAGTTTGCCACATTAGTTTTTCGTTAATGAAACAGATGAAAAATATTAAAGTGACTACATTTGGTACATTTATGAAAGTTAAGTGACCTATTTAAGACAAATTAAACTTCAGTTACCAAATTGGAAAATAAACTAAAGTTGAGTGATCATGGTGAAATTTACTGATGATATCTATATTCAACTCCCTTCGGCCTATGCTATAATGACTGATCAACCAAAACCAAATTGACGTTTATTTATTTATTATTATTGTTATTATTTTAATTTAACAAAGAACCTTTTTCATCTAACTTGTCTTCTTTGTTTTGGTTGTTAGTAAATGGCCTATAATGATTTTTTTTCTCGCTGGCCTATAATAATGAATTGATGATTGTTATTTGCAAGAAAGGAGGAAAAAAAAATCCAAAAGGCCAAAACTTAAATTGAAAAAGAAAGTGCAGTGTGACCTCTGCGTTTTTCACTTACCAACTACCGAGAATATTTTATTTGATGGAGACTATTGAGAATCTTCATCTTCATCTCCATCTTCTTCTCATTATTGTGGTCTGAAGGTTGACTTTCAAGTGATCGGTTTTGGCTCTGCAGCTTTCCTTTCAAATCTTCGTTATTTCATCTTGTCCCCCATCTTCATGCTCTGTTCTTGGTTTTCATTATCTTCCTCGTAAGTCATATACAATACCCTGTTAGATATTTTCTCTCTGTGTACCGTCCCGTGTCAAAAGTTTTGAAGTGGAATATATAGGAAAAAAGTAGGAGCAAAGAGAGATCGATGGAGGGATATGTTGATCAGATAGCCGGCGACAAGCCAAGGGAGATCCAAAATTTCTTTCATCCATGCCCTCTTTTCCTCGATTTATTTTACCCCTTTGATTGTAATGCTTGTTTCGAGAGAGGCGTTGGTTTATGTTATATCTGTAGAAGGTGCCACTTTTCTATGCATGTAGAATGCGCCCTAAGGCCCAACATCGAATCAAATGGAGATAATGAGGAAATTATTCAGCATTTCACTCATTGGCGGCATCCTTTGAGACTCGTCGGGAAGAAAGATTTGCAAGTAGGGTGTGGTATATGTGAGAAACTCATCTACTTTGATTCTGCTTCTGCTGCTGCCTATGGGTGCGAGGAATGCGAGTTTTTTGTCCATAAATCCTGCATGATCAACATTCCTCGACAGATCAATAATCATCTCTTCCATCCATCATGCCCTCTCATTCTGCTCACAACACCTCAATACAAGTGTGCAGCTTGTGAAGAAAAACACTCAGGCTTGGTCTTTCGTTGCGGAAAGCATTCCTTCCAACTGGATGTCAAATGCGCCTTAACTCCAACTTTAGATCAGTCCTCCAAAGATGTGGATAGGATTCTGTTTATTGGGCACCAGCATCCACTTGTAGCACTCCGTGATAATATTATTGCAAGTGAAGTTGATCATACATGTGGATTATGCGGAGAAAAGTGCTCATTAGAAATATCAGATGAAGATCCTTGTTTTGGTTGTAAAAGATGCGACCTTTTTCTCCATAAGTCCTGCATGATGAACATTCCACAACAGATCAATAATCATTTGTTCCACCCATCATGCCCTCTTATTCTGCTTCCACCACAACCATCTTCCTACAAGTGTTCGGGTTGTGATGATGAACATGTCTCAAACCTGGCCTATAGCTGCAGAAAGTGTGGATTCCAACTAGATGTCAAATGCGCCTTAGCTCCAACTTTAGATCAGTCTTCAAAAGATGCGGATAGGATTCTGTATATTGGGCACACGCATTCACTTCTAGCACTCCGTAACAACAACAAGGCTGATGATGATATTATTGCAAGTGAAGTTGATCATGGATGCGGAGTATGCGGAGAAAAGTGCTCATTAGAAATATTAGATGAGGATCCATGTTTTGTTTGTAAAAGATGCGACCTTTTTCTCCATAAATCCTGCATGATGAACACTCCACCAGAGATCATCAATCATTCTTTCCACCCATCATGCCCTCTCATTCTGCTCAAAACTCCATCTTCCTTTAAGTGTGCGGGTTGTGATGATGAACATGTCTCAAGCCTGGCCTATAGCTGCGCCAAGTGTGGATTCCAATTGGATGGAAAATGCGCCTTACTTCCAACTTTAGATCAGTCCAAAGATGCCGATAAGATTCAACATGTTGCGCACAAGCATCCGCTACAAGCACCTTGTGACAACATCAAGGATGAATTAATTTTTCTAACTGAAGTTGATCGATGCGGAGTATGCGGAGAAAAGTGCCCATTAGAATCCTATTTTGGTTGCAAAAGATGTCAATTTTTTATACACAGGCGTTGTGCTATTGAGTTTACAGCAGAGGCAGAGATCCATCATCCCTTTCATCCCCTGCACCCTCTCACTCTCTCCTCTACTACTACTAATTCTAAATGTGGCTCATGCCTTGGGTCGATTGACGAGTTTCTGCTCGCATATCGTTGTGCCAAGCCTAAGTGTAATTTCAACCTTCATGTGGAATGTGCTATGGCTAAGCCTCAGTACCTCGTAAAGTACGAAGGTCACTCACACCTCCTCAATTTCTTTGACAAAATTTGTGACGCTACTTCATGCCACATTTGTCATAAGGTTGCTCGCAACTGCATCATTCGTTGTGTGGCATGTGATTTTAATATCCATATCTATTGCCATCCTTCTGCGCCAAACACAATAAAACACAAGTGCCATTTACATCCTTTAACTCGCACGGAATCTCCTTTCCAATATGAACTGATTTCATCAGAATATCAGGAGGAGGCTTCTGAGTCGGATGACGAGTTTTATTGTGATATTTGTGAGGAAAAAAGAGACAAATATGAATCGGTTTATTACTGTGCAGAATGCAAACGTATTGTTGAAACTCGCTGTGTTATCTCTGAGGTATGTTTACATCTTTCAATTTTGCATATTAATTGTGTCCATCCCTTCCATCTAGATTGATATCATTCCCTTTTAGAAGAATTAGTTAAATTTCCCTAACATCAACTAAGCCTTGCATTTTGACTAATACCATTTGATTTTAACTAATATATAAGTATTTTTGCTTTGCACCAGCTATTACCATCAGTAACTGGTTCGGATTCGGAGGGCCACGGTAGAGTCATATCCGCAGAGGAGGAGAACTCTGCACTAGAAGCCTCCATTGCAGAGCGAACTATTGGGATTGAAAAGCTTACCGCAAAGAAAAAGCCTTTGGAATTAGAAATTGAAAAACTTAAGGCACTTGAGGAGGAACTAAAGTCAATAAACCAGGAACTAGAGGAATTTGAGAGAGATCGTTTCCTGTGGAATTATGAGCTAAATCTCAACAAGAAAAAAAATAATTCAAGTGGAGCTTCAACTGCACAAGGGCTGGCTGCGGATCTATCTTATAATTATGTTAATGACGAATGGTAAATTAATGCTGGCAAATTGGCTTTGGCATTCCAATGCCATTTCCATGGATATGTATGATGTATGTCCTGCTTCCATCATTAATGCATAGGAAAAAGCACCTCTGCCACTGCCAACATAGGGAGAAATTATTAGGTGGGATATGGTTTTATTTTAGGAAGCGCAAAGTTGTTTCACGTTTGTTCATAGTAATAATTTTATTGTTCGAGTGTTCTCAAGATTATTTAACCAAATTTGCATTGCCAAATTAAACTGCTTTCAAGTTACAAACTCCCTTGAAAATAGATATGTATTAGCTTCTTTTTTTTTTTGATAATATCTTTATTCATGGAAGCAGAAAAACTACTACTAATATATAACCAATAATTACAATTACCTTATTAGGTAGGAGAAACCTAAACAAATTATACTAGATCAGAGTATAATGCTAAGAAGAAATTACTTTATTTTTGCCAACATACAATAAGTCTTTTATGGTCAATGATTAAAATTTATATGGCGTTCATTTATTGGCATCATGTGTCATCATCATCATATTTTAAATGTAAATTATTGTTTATGATGATAATAATAGAATATTAGAAAGGAGGGAAATTTTCTAGACACTAGAAATGCGTGCAGCAAGCTGGAATGTTTTTTTTTTTTCCAAAAAAAAAAGTTGGGATGTTTTTTTGTTTTTTTGTTTTTTTTTAAGATCCATACCTACTAAAACCTGCACTAATTCTTTGGTAATTGCATTCTTTGGCCAACAAAAAAAGGGGCTAATTGCTCAAATTGATCCCTAATATTATGTGAATATTCAAATAAAGGTCTAATCTTCTAATTTGGTTAATTAAGTTTATAATATTGCAAAGTTGGGTCAAATTAGTCCCTAACGTTGCAAAATTGACTCAAATCAATCTCTGAAGTCAATTTAAGTCCCTAACATTTTGGGGTTTATTAGGCTATCAGTTTGACATAAGGAATCGATTTGAGTCGATTTTACAACGTTGGGGCTTAATTAACCAATAAAACATTAGACCCTTATTTGATCATTTTTACACAAATGTTAGAACCAATTTGAAGATTTAGCCAAAAGAAAGATCATTCTTTATTTGTAAGCATAACAACTCTTGATAACGATGTATTCTCACGTTTTAAATGTAAATCCCTATATGATGCCAAAAAAATGTAAATCCCTATATATATTAGATAATATATATGTTTATTATGATAGAATACTAGAAAAAGGGAAATTTCCTAAAAACTAGAAATGCGTGCAGCAAGTTAATTTTTTCTTTTTAAAAAAATTATAAAAAAAATCCATACCTACTAAAATTTCCAATAATTATTCTTTCGTGACAAATTAAGATTTGCATTTAAAAAAAAAAGAAAGAAAGAAAGATTTGCATTCTTTATTTGTAAGCACAACAACTCTTGATAAGGACGTATTCTTAAATAAAAGAAAAAAAAAATCAAAAGTATACTCGATTAAAAATACTCCTAGATGCTTTCATTTGGAGAGAGCTGCCAAATTAAGCATGCTTTCATTGGTTAGGCTTTTGAGGTAGGGTTTCTCCATGAATGATAGCATATGTTTACTTTGTCCGAAATATATGGAAATTAGCAGAGATCTCTTGTTTTCACATGTAGCTATAAATTTGGAGAAGAGCTTTGATTTTTGAATTTATTAATTGGATTAAGTAGGTAACCTTCTAATTGGAACTCTGGACTACAACGAGGGATAGGGGAAAACTCTATTAACTTTCATTTACAATTAGCATGGAATGCAACTATTTATTTTATACCGTGCAAAAGGAATACAGTATGTTGTTTGACAAACCAAGCCTCACTCCTTTTCAAGTTCTTATGAAGATTGCAGTGGTCATAGAAGGGAAAATTCACTTTTTGGAGAACATCACAAGGGATCCTATCAACGTGCATCTCAGCCAAAGTTGGGGCTTTTGTTCATATATTTTTTTAGCCTAACCCTAATTAAACAGAAGTAACAAAATAGAAATTGCATAGCAATTTTGACATACAACTCTGTATAGTTTGATGTACAATATAATAACAGTGTTTTGCTCTAGATGATGGATATAAAGCTAACAATTCATCTAAAAAAATACTTCTAGATGGAGGTAAAACAGCTTTAAAAAAAATTGGTTTCTTTTTCGACAACATAAAATTGCAAGTGCAGAATCTTCGGATACTAACTACCTCTCACGTCTCACCATCATAAAAATTGAAACATGATTTTAGGCCCAACGAGCCCCTTTCATGATAAGAGAGAATAGGAAAAGTAAACTGATCTAATTGGAGAATCAGTAGATAAAAGTCCAAAACTTTAAATTAGAATAGTTTTTTTTTTTTTCCCTTTTTTTTCTTTTTGCAGTAAAATTAGGAAGTTAAAATATGGTGCATGTTTTGTCGACGGAGGCCAATCATACCGGGGATGGACTCGTTTCCTTAGAGGAGGGAGAACTCTGCAATAGAAGCCTCTCCATCGTAGAGCTAAACAATGAGCTTGCGATGGCCAGGGCAAAGAACAAGTTTCTGGAATTAGAATTTGAACAAAAAAATTAGACTAATTGAGACAGATCGATACCTGTTGAAGGAAAAAAAAAAAAGTATTTCAAATAGAGCTTCAACTTCAGAAGAGTTAGCTCAGGCTGCCCATAGCTCCCTTGAGAGTCTGTCACCATAACTATCTTTTGTTTTATATGAAGATCATTTTAATAAGCGTCTTCTTTCGTTTTATATGAAATAAGTTTTTGCTTTTGCTAAGGTTTTCTATGACTTTGATTCCAAATTCATTCTATACTATATTTTGATTATTAAGTTTCATGCCTGCTTCCATGTACACTCTGGATCTTATATCATGTTACTCTTTCTTTCTACAGATATATGAAGATGTTTTATTCATTTATTAGAAGAATCGGGCTAGTTAATTGATAGAAATTCAAATGGTATATTGGCCCAGTATAAGAAAAGCACATTAATTGGGCCTATATATGCCCATAATCCATTAATTTGCCGCACTTGAAATCTGCATATTCTTCATGATACTCAATTTTGCAGATTAACCATAAAAGAACGGATCAGAACACGTGCACTGTTCTGATTCATTCATTCTCACTTCTCAGGTCCCTATACAGACAGAGAAGGTTTTTTTTTTTTTTTTTTTTTTTTTTTTTTTTTTTTTTTTTCTTCATTTCTTTACCCAACAAAGAAAAGATAAAATAAAACAGTTGTTTCTTTGTAATAGTTGGGGTCTAAAATTGAACTTGCACTATTGGAAAAAATGTCTTTTGAGACGTATGACATTTCGCGACGTTTAGCAACTGTCACAATATATATATTATACCGACGTTTATAAATGTCGGAACAATTTTTCACATCATTTGATCTCGAAGTATTCCGACATTTGTAAGCATTGGTTTAGATATTATATTGTGACAATATTAAAAGTCGCTACAAAATACTATACCGACCCTTGTAAATGCCGGAATAAGTTTTTCATATCATTTGATTTTGACATATTCTGACATTTGTAAGTGTTGGTATAGATATTATATCGTGACAATAATTAAACATCGCAACAAAATACTATACCGACCCTTGTAAATGTCGAAACAAGTTGTTCACGTCATTTGATTTCGACGTATTCCGACATTTGTAAGTGTTGGTATAGATATTATATCGTGACATTTATTAAACGTTGCTATAGAACACTACCGACAATTACAAATGTCGGAACAAGTTCTTCACATATTCCGATGATCGGTCGTCAGCAATCATAAAAATATTAATCCCCACAAAAACCTAACTAAGTAGATAGGGCAAGTAAGGGTCGAATCCCACAGAGAAGGGGAATAGACTTAACAAAGACAAAATCTTCTCTAAAATTCACTTTTAAACAGGGGATTAAACAGAACAATTAAAAAGAAACCAATTAAACTAAAAACAAAGCAGAGTAAATTAAATCTAAGACTATAGCAATTAAGAAAGAAAACAATAATTAAAAAGCAAACTTCTTTTCCAATGGCAGAAATCAATCAAATTAACTATGGATTCTTGATTTAAAAGATGAATATTTAGTTCTCAATTATAACTGGTCTAGGGAAAACCCTAACATGTATATTAGATAATATTAACTTGGTCCAGCTTATATTATCCCTTTTATTCTTAACAACCAATTGCCTTGGTCCAGCTTCTCAGTTGATAAGAACAAAACATTAAGAACAATTATATATTTTTCACACATGCATAACAAGTATAACCAAACTCATAAGCAATTACTCGCCCACAAGGTTTACAATCCCTTGGAAGGAATTGGTCCTTCACTTCCAATTGTTACCAAATAATCAAATTTGAATTGGTCCTTCTAAGTCTGATTTAACAATAGATCTATCAAATCATATCAATAGCGCGTGTTCTAAATCCACAATCATCAAGATCATAAGATTAAAACAGAGATTAATAAACTATCAATCAAAAACAAACATCAAATTATAAGCAAATAAATCTCACCATAATCAATTGATTGAATTCACCAAAGGATAAGAAGTATTAAGAAAATTAGCTACTAATGGATTTGGAAAAATCCATGAGAGACATAAGAAAACTTACAAGACCTAAAAGGCGAAATCCTCCTCTTGAATAACCTAGGGTTGCCGCCCCTCTCTATGCAAAGAGAGGTTGCGGCACCTTAGCCCTAAAACTAGAGAAAAATAAAACTAAAGAAAGATAGAAGAAGAGAATTATGAGAGATTGTTTAATTGTGTTCTCTAGGGTTACATAAGGTGGTTATTTATAGTGGAAAAATAACTCAAAGACTCCAATTATACTTAGGATAGGAATCTAAGATGTTTTAGGTTTTGACTTGGTCTCCAAGTTTGATTAAAAGTCTTCCTAGAACCAAAATCCAAGTGAAAATAGGATCCTGAAAAAATCTGGAATCGTTCAGAAACTTCGACAGCAATTTCGGGCTTGAAGATGGCAGCATTGGGCTTTGGTCTTCAAAGGAAAGTTGTAGATCTCGGAGTTAGCTTTCCAACGCCTACTCACGGGCCTAAAACGAACATCTGAGCAGAAAGTTATGGTCTTTTTACCGAAACTGCACTGAAACCTAATCCAAATAGGACTAGTATCGGGTTTTTGCGGGAATTGGATATTTCCTTGGATATAGGCGGCACAAATTGGGATTTTAACTCCAATTATGAGATTATATAGGCCGAGTATTATCCCATATAAAATACCCAAAATTCCAAGGCTTCCGGGCTTCTTCAGGGCTTGTCTTCAATCCTTCGTAATTTAAGTTCAATCCTCAATTCTTGCTTCTTGAAATAATTCTTCAATGATCTCCATATCTTCAAATTATCTTCAATAAATCTTCAAACACGAACTTCGTATCTCCAAATCTTCACTCCAAATTGCTAAGTCCATATTTGTGTAAAAAGTCATCAAAATAGCTCCAAAAAGAGTGAAAAACAACAAGTTTCCATTTTTTTTTCTCTTCAAGACCTAACAACACAAATACTTATAAAATATGGTTAAATTCCACATAAAAATACCAAAAAGCATAGGAAAATGATCATAAAAATAGGGTCTATTTTGCCTCGATCATCCGACATCTTTTAGATTATATATATCGTGACATTTATTATGAATGTCGGCAAATTATTCACCCTCATTATGTAAATATTAATAAATTATTTTATTCATGATAATTACAAATGTTTTTTTTAGAAATTTAGTACTTTTTAATTTATTTTAATTTTGTAAACATTGCAAGATATTGGGTATATTAAATGTTTTATTTCATAATTTATACCCAAAATCCAAGTCAAAAAAGATCACAAAATACATGAAAAAAATTCAATCACATTCTTCTTTGGTGTAGCTTGGCTCTCCTTCATCTTGTGCGACATGGGTTGGACAGGGTTCTTCCAACCCTTTTCCACTCCTCAAAGTAATTGCACTTACATTCTCCCTAGGAGGTACCTTTGGTTGCGATGGGATCCTTTGTTGACCTTGTGTCTTGAAATCACTCATGTCACTAGCCAATTGACTTATTTGTTTCCTCATCATCTCCATAGCTTCCTTCATTTGTTACATCTCAATGGAAACTTATGAAGATTGTTGGAAATTAGGCCTTTGAAAATTCATTGGCCTTCTTTGAAAATTACCTTGGTTCCCATATTGTTGATTTTGTTGCTCGACTCTCCATCCAGGATTGTAAGAATTCGAATATGGTTCAGACTTCCTTTGATATGCTCCTTGCATTCCCACAGCATTGACTTCTTGACTGTTATCTTCCAAAGTAGGGCACTTATCAGTGTAGTGTCCTTGAGAACAAATACCACAAACCTTAGGCACACTTGAAAAATTCGCATGGAACAAATCAGTGAGCATAGCGATTTGCTGATTCGTTTCTTGAAGTTGTTGCTCCAATGAGGTGGAATGGGTAGAGACTTCATTGATTCTTCTTGTATTGCCTTCTTTTAATGCATAGTCCTCTCGAGATCCAAACTGTTGAGTGTTTGCAGCCATGTTTTCCACTAAAGTCCAAGCATCGGTAGGAGTTTTGTCTATGAAAGCTCCTTCACTTGCAGAATCTATGGAAGATCTGTCAAACGGTAGTAGTCCTTCGTAGAAATATTGGATCAGCAACTGTTCATTGATTTGGTGATTGGGGCAGCTCGCATATAGTGTCTTGAAACGTTCCCAATATTCATGCATTTTTTCTCCATGGCATTGCTTAATTCTACAAATCTCCTTCATTATACTTGATACTTTGTGAGCAGGAAAGTACTTTTCCAAGAACAATTTCTTAAGGCTCGTCCAAGAGCTGATTGAACCAGTAGGTAAGAGGTACAACCAATCTTTTGCACAGTCCACAAGTGTGAACGAAAAAGTTCTTAGCATGAATTGATCTTCAGGAATACCTTGAAACAGATATTCCCCCGGGTTTGGAGTGAGCATTTGATTTCCTGGAGTAAAATTGGGAGTGGCGATGTCTGGGTAGTGAGGTGGTGGAAGATTTGGAAACATAGGAGGTGGTGGATTTGGGTTTTCGGGAGGAAGTTGGTTTTGTAGACTGGATTGTAGCAGACTTTGAAGCTGTGAAATAGAAAGGCTGCTCAAAGCCTAGAGGAGGGTCATCAGATGCTGATTCTGTTGCTCTCGACTCATCAGTGGGTCGAGTTGTGGTAATGGTGGAGTTATGATGTTTGTCCTCGGATGTGGTGTCGGAGGTCTTGGAGGGTGAGGTGGATGTTGGTTCATCACGAGTGTTGGATGTGGGTTGAAATTGTTGTTCTGAAGATGGTGGTTCATGTTCACTTTCAGTGGTTGTTGAAGAATTACAGAGAGGAAGTGAAGGTATAGGGTTTGAATGGGTTGTAGTTTGATTTATAGTGGGATTTCCCTCAGAACTCATGATAAGTCTTGTTGAAGAAGGCATAATAGGGGTCAGAGGTTGGTCTTGAAGAGTAGTAGGGGAGGTACGTGGAGAAATCAATTGAGAGGTGGAAGACAAGTGTATAGCTGTGTCGGGCGAAACCATGGAACTTCTAGTGGAAAGGGAAGATACCAGCGGTTTTGGGGAATTTCCAAGTTCAGATAGAGAAGAACTTGTTGGGGATTGTGTTTGATTGGTAGGATCGTCAGAAGTAGGGGCAAGATGTGTTTGTAGAAGTGGGCTATGAGTGCTTTCTATGTTGGGCCTTATTTCTTGGGCTAATTGAGGAATAATAGGGCAATCTCTAATAAGTTCTAAATCTGTATTATTATTTTCAGTGGTAGGAATCAAAGAATTAACTAGTAAATTAGTAGTTAATGAAGGACTCAATGAGGACACAGGAGGAGATGACTTGGGGATGTTGGCAACCGACTTAGAGATATTTGTAGCTGACCTTTTGACAATGGAAATATCAATGTTGTTTATATTAATATTCGAAATATCTTTGTTAGAATGCTCTGTATGAGAAGTAATTCTAGATTTTGGTTTCCATGTAGTGGACACGAGTCCTTTTGAGGTGGTTTTTAATTTGTCATTTTTGTGAGTCATTGTTGAAACTAGGTGGGAGGCGGTTTGTTCCTGATTAGTGGGAACTAATGTGGATGGGGTGCTTGAGGAAATAGAGGACTTACCTGGTTGTAGATCCAAATTCTTTCGACCCCTTGCCGATTTCCTTGTAACCGTAGTCCATTGCCCCTGGTTGTCCTCGGGCTCCTTTCCCTTGCTGGTTTCACCATTAGAATTGGATGTGGATGCATGAGATTGAGAAGCATGAATTTGAGTTGTATGGTGGGACGTGTTCTTTCCAGTGTCGTTGGAGGAATTTTGATTGTTAACTGGACATTTTGCTGAATCATGGCCAATAATTCCACATGAAAAACAGAAAGGATTGTGCATTTCATAGTGGACAATCTGGATATGACTCCCGATTTGTACTTCCTTTGGTAAAGGGGAGTTTCCTTGAACCTCGACACATATTCGTGCATATCGCCCCCTTGTAGCTGAACCAGTATTAGCGTCTATTTTGATTGGAGTACCGATAAGGGCACCAATTTTAAAGAGAACTTCCCTGTCATAGTACTCTATTGGTAACTCTGGAATTTGTAGCCATATTGCAATTTTCCTATAATTCTCTTCTGACGGCTTGAAATCAGGAATCCAGCGTTGCACTAGTAAATAGTGGTTGAATAAAAACCATGGCCCTCCTGCTAAAGCTGTAAAATAATCATCCATTGTTGTGAAGCGAATGATGAAGCAACTAGAACCGAGATCTATTATTTGGATTGGAGAGGTGAGCTTCCATAGACTTTGTAGTTTTGGAGCTAACCTATTGAAAGAAAGAGGGTGTCCTATAAGTTTGATTATAATAGTGTTTCTCCAAGGTTTGAAAATTCTTTGTTTTTCATCTGGAGATAGAATTAAAGTAGGGATAGATTGGTCACCTATGGAGACATCTTCATTACAATCGAAATCTGACTCAACTTGGAGATTGTCAAGCCAGGAATTATAATAGAGATGTCTGGTTTGAGCAAGAAGCTTGTTCTTGTATGACATATTTTCTGTTGGCAGATCTGTAACAGGGATTGTAGGGATGGAATCTGGTAGTTTAGCAGAGGAGGCTATAGAAAACGAGGTGGAATTGTTTTGATTTGTGTTGGTAGAAGAAGGGAAGGCTTGAGTAGAAGAGATGTTTGAAGTGTTGAAAGCAGAGAGAGTTTGCGTTTTTTCATTGTCGAGAGCCATCATTTGACGGTACAGGTCTCGTGTTCGTGTTTGGATTTCGTGACACGATTATTAATCGTGTCGTGTTCGTGTCAGGCATAATATGTGTTTATACCCTATGTAAACACGACACGAAACACGGATTGCCAGGTCTATGCACAGGCAATCTGGAAATCAGTAAGATGTCGGTGAGGATCTTCTCCAGGCAGACCATGAAACTTGGGTAAAATCTGAATAAATCAAGATTTTATCTCAAAGTTTCCAGTTGTATCTTGGTATCGAATTGCAGACCATGAAACTTGGGTAAAATCTGAATAAAACAAGATTTTATCTCAAAGTTTCCAGCTGTATCTTGGTATCGAATTGTTAAACGTTGTGCAGTAACGTTTGGTGCAGATAACTCTTGCAGAGTTTTAGGCTTGTTGTTGTTTGCCATGTCTTGTGATGATGTTGAAGCAGTAGTTGATTTAGGAGAATTAGGTTGAGAACTCAAATTGGATGACTCCTCTTCTTGTTGTCGACTTGTTCTCTCCTTCCTTAGTGAAAATAGTGTTCTTTCTGGCTCAGTATCAAATTCAAATTCTTCTATACCGCTACTTCTCCCTCCCACCGCTTGAGGACTGTTTTGAATGCCTAGAGTTGATTAACCAGTACATTGAGCTTGTATATCTCTGTGCCAAGTGTAAGTTCAACCTTCATCTAGATTGTGCTAAGCTTAAGCTCACAACCACACAGCTCCTCGTAAAATATGAGGGTCACCCAAATCACCTCACTTATTTTGACACAACCCGCAAGAGTGTGCTTTGTGCAAAATTTGTGATAAGGAGGCTCGCAATTGCTTTCTTCGATGTGTGGAGTGTGGTTTTGATATGCATCTCTACTGCCATCCTTTGGCACCAAAAACAATAAGACTCAACGACCGCCATTTACATCCTTTAACTCTTATCGAATCTCCTTTTGAATATGAATGGGTTTCGGCAGAGTATAGAGATGATCTTGATGATTGGTACAAGTTCTATTGTGATGTTTGCAAGGAAAAAAGATTCAAGGATGAATCAGTTTATTACTGCACATAATGCAAATTTATTGCTGAGACTCGTTGTGTAATCTCTTAGGTATGTTTTGATTACTTGCATCTCTCAATTTTTGTATAATTAGATCTTGCATATTTATTGTGTCCATCTTTTTTTAGATTCTTTGAATGAAAATCTTGGAACTTGCTTATCTATCATGTTGACTGTGATTCCGTCTTGGAAAATATAGTTAAATTTTTAAGCATTGCTAGGCGCCCCGCCTAGGTGCCACACAAAAATTTACTCCCTGATGTGTCAATCACACGTCAGGCCACATATTATAATTTTATTGGTCCTAACACATCTTTTACAAATCTTAATTTTTCTAACCTTTAAAATAAAATTTTAATTTTAATTTGGACTAAACTTAGTGAATTAATTATATATTTTATTTCTAAAACCCTATAATAATAAATTGTTAATTATGAAATTTACCCTTAAAATAAAAATAAAATTTAAATTTTGGGCTAAACTTAGTGAAATTAAGGCTAAACTTATTAAAAAGAATAAAAATAGGAAAAAAAAAAGAGAGAGAAGACGCATGGCCTAACGTGTAATAGACACGTCAGGAGGGAGCATTGTGTGACAAAATGGAGGGGCAAGTAGAATTATTATGAATTCCCCTAAGATCAACTAAATCATATTAAGTCCCTAAGGGGACACCCCAGTGGATAAAGCTTGGGACTTCTTATAGGATGTCTCAGATTCGAATCCTGGGATGGACGGGGTGGGATTATGGGAAAGGAGAGAGTTACCTCCTATTGTATAGCCCATTTCAATATAATGTCCATGAGTGGCGAAAAAAAAAAAAGAAAAACTAAACTAAACTAAATCATATTAAGCCTTAGAATTTTGACTAATACAATTTAATTTTCAAAAGAAGCCTACAATTAAGTACCCTGATTAGATAATATATACTGATCTAATTAATTGACAACAGCTATTACCACCAGTAATTGGTTCTGAGGGCGACGGTAGAGTCATATCCACAGATGAGGAGAACTCCGCACTAGAAGCTTCCATTGCAGAGCGAAGTATTAAGATTGAAGAGATCACTGCAAAGAAAAAGACTTTGGAATTAGAAATTGAAAAACTTAAGGCACTTGAGGAGGAGCTAAAGTCAACAAACCAGAAACTTGACGAACTTGAGAGAGATCGTTCCCTATGGAATTATCAACTAAATCACAACAAGAAAAAAAATAATTCAAGTGGAGCTTCAACTTCACAAGGGCTGGCTGCCCATCTATCTTAGTGTCAAGCTTTGGTAAATTAATTAATGCTGGCAAATTGGCTTAATTGGCATTCCAATGCCATTGCCATGGATATGTATGATTGTATATCCTGCATCCATCATTTTCATGCATAGAAAAAGCAACTCTGCCACTGCCAACAATATGGTTTATTTTCGAAAGCGCAAAGTTGTTTCATGTTTGTTCATTGTAATAATGTTCTTCTCTAAATCCATAAATTTTTTTCTTTGGCTCATTAAGGTTTTATATGACTATGAGTCCAAATTCAATCCATAAATTTCAATATCCACTCATTGGCATCATGTGTCATCATGTTTGAAAGTAAATCCCAACTAATAGTACTAGAATAGGAAATTTCTTTAGAAACTAGAATCGTGTGCAGCATTTAATCCATAGTACTACCTACTAAAAGTTTTATTAATTCTTTCCAAACAGAAAATAAAAAAAATAATAATAATAAATTATATACTTGATTATTCATGTAAATTTTATGGATCTTGTCTTCAATAATGCAAATTTTAAATAGACTTCCAACAATCAATCTGGCACTCTGCTTACATCAAATATTAGAAAAAAAATAGCTTGAACATTAGTGTCTTGACAGAAACCAAACACGTAGCTGTTGACTATTAAAATCAAAGTTGCAAATTTAGCCAAATCTCAACAGTAACAAAAGATTAATTATTAAAATTGAAAAAGACCAAATAGCATGTGAACTCTGCGTTTTTCGCTACCAACTGCCAAGAATATTTTATTTGATGGAGACTATTGAGAATCATCTCCATCAGTTTCTCATTAGTGTCTTCTCAAGGTTAACTTTCAAGTGATTGGTTTTGGCTTTCTGCTTTCCTTTCAAATCTTTATCTTTTATTATTTCTTCTGGTCCGTTATGTTATTCTTGCTTTGCAGTATCTTCCCCTAAGTTAAATATAATACGTAGCTGCTAGATATTTCCTCTCTCTATGTTTTAACACTAATTTAAACTAATTGATGAAAATTAATTGTAAATTATTTCAAATTAAAACTAATTAAACATTAAATTAAACAAATTATGAAATTGTAAGCTTTTAAATCAAACAAATTAAAATCTGTCAAACCCTAATTTGAACAAATGTGAGAATTTGGGGATTGAATTGCATTACACACTGAGAACTACTCTGCACAATAGCACAATATAATTTAATCCATTTTATTTATTTTATAACTTATAATCCATTTTATTTACCTCATCAAACTTATATAACTTATAAATACATTGTATTAATTGAAATATTCATTGGCATTGATTTTTATATGAACTATATTATATTAAAATATAAATATTTAAATAATTAGAAAATATAAAATATTTTCTATTATTTGTAATAATCAATATTATTAATGGTTATAGTTTCAACTTTCAATCAAAGACTAAAAAAATTAGCAATAAATATCATGAGATTGAGATTTGATGTGATAAAATACTAAAATTACATTAAAACTATCAAATATATAATGTTTGCTAATTATTTTACAAGTTTTAGTTTTTACAATTTGAATATAATTAATTTTAATTCGGGTCATTTCGGGTTAATCTGTCGGGTTGATCGGGTTCGGGTCATTTTGGGTTTGGGTAATTTCGGGTTCGGGTTGTTTGGATTCGGGTAATTTCGGGTTCGGGTACCCAAAAATACGGGTCATTTTTGGGTTGGGTCAGTTTCGGTTTCGGGTTGGGCGGGTTGTGTTTGTTGACTTTTTTGGTCAAATCGGGTTGGGTTGGTGATACGAATCTAGTTGTAATTGGTCCAAATCCACCTTAGAGACCCGCCTAAGATCAACTTGAATCACCAAACTTCTAGATGTGTAGGTCGACAATCTTCACTTGATAAATCTTCATTCGTTCGTCGGCCTTAGACCCCCAAGTCGACCTGCACTTGAACACCTAAGATCACAAGATTCACAAACAATTAAACAATCACAACCTAATTGCTTGCTAGAACTCTACAAGATTGAAGAACCCTAAGTT